>CM059441.1:50222444-50484247 GCA_030390025.1 Squalus acanthias | reverse complement strand
CTTCTCCCCTTACACCCTCCACTCCTCTAACACTGGATTCTCTCCCCTTACACTCCTCCACTCCTCTAACACTGGATTCTCCCCCTTACACCCTCCACTCCTCTAACACTGGGATTCTCCCCCTTACACCCTCCACTCCCTCTAACACTGGATTCTCCCCCTTACACCCTCCACTCCTCTAACACTGGATTCTCCCCCTTTCACCCTCCACTCCTCTAACACTGGATTCTCCCGCTTACACCCTCCACTCCTCTAACACTGGGATTCTCTCCCCTTACACCCTCCACTCCTCTAACACTGGGATTCTCTCCTCCTTACACCCTCCACTCCTCTAACACTGGGTTCTCCCCCTTACCACCCCCACTCCTCTAACACTGGGATCTCTCCCCTTACACCTCCACTCCTCTAACACTGGGATTCTCCCCTTACACCCTCCACTCCTCTAACACTGGGATCTCTCCCCTTACACCCTCCACTCCTCTAACACTGGGATTCTCCCCCTTACACCCTCCACTCCTAACACTGGGATTCTCCCCATACACCCTCCACTCCTCTAACACTGGGATTCTCCCCCTACACCCTCCACTCCTCTAACACTGGGTTCTCCCCCTTACACCCTCCACTCCTCTAACACTGGGATTCTCTCCCCTTACACCCTCCACTCCTCTAACACTGGGATTCTCCCCTTACACCCTCCACTCCTCTAACACTGGGATTCTCCCCTTACACCCTCCACTCCTCTAACACTGGGATTCTCCCCCTTACACCCTCCACTCCTCTAACACTGGGATTCTCCCCCTTACACCCTCCACTCCTCTAACACTGGGATTCTCTCCCCTTACACCCCACTCCTCTAACACTGGGATTCTCCCTTACACCCTCCACCCTCTAACACTGGGATTCTCCCCCTTACACCCTCCACTCCTCTAACACTGGGATTCTCCCCTTACACCCTCCACTCCTCTAACACTGGGATTCCTCCCCTTACACCCTCCACTCCTCTAACACTGGGATTCTCCCCCTTACACCCTCCACTCCTCTAACACTGGGATTCTCTCCCTTACACCCTCCACTCCTCTAACACTGGGATTCTCTCCCTTACACCCTCCACTCCTCTAACACTGGGATTCTCTCCCCTTACACCCTCCACTCCTCTAACACTGGGATTCTCCCCTTACACCCTCCACTCCTCTAACACTGGGATTCTCTCCCCTTACACCCTCCACTCCTCTAACACTGGGATTCTCCCCCTTACACCCTCCACTCCTCTAACACTGGGATTCTCCCCTTACACCCTCCACTCCTCTAACACTGGGATTCTCCCCTTACACCCTCCACTCCTCTAACACTGGGATTCTCCCCCTTACACCCTCCACTCCTCTAACACTGGGATTCTCCCCCTTACACCCTCCACTCCTCTAACACTGGGATTCTCCCCCTTACACCCTCCACTCCTCTAACACTGGGATTCTCCCCCTTACACCCTCCACTCCTCTAACACTGGGATTCTCTCCCTTACACCTCCACTCCTCTAACACTGGGATTACTCCCCCTTACACCCCTCCACTCCTCTAACACTGGGATTCTCCCCCTTACACCCTCCACTCCTCTAACACTGGATTCTCCCCTTACACCCTCCACTCCTCTAACACTGGGATTCTCTCCCCTTACACCCTCCACTCCTCTAACACTGGGATTCTCCCTCCCTTACACCCTCCACTCCTCTAACACTGGGATTCTCTCCCTTACACCCTCCACTCCTCTAACACTGGGATTCTCTCCCCTTACACCCTCCACTCCTCTAACACTGGGATTCTCCCCTTACACCCTCCACTCCTCTAACACTGGGATTCTCTCCCCTTACACCCTCCACTCCTCTAACACTGGGATTCTCTCCCCTTACACCCTCCACTCCTCAACACTGGGATTCTCCCCCTTACACCTCTCACCTCTAACACTGGGATTCTCCCCCTTACACCCTCCACTCCTCCTAACACTGGGATTCTCTCCCCTTACACCCTCCACTCCTCTAACACTGGGATTCTCCCCTTACACCCTCCACTCCTCTAACACTGGGATTCTCCCCCTTACACCCTCCACTCCTCTAACACTGGGATTCTCCCCCCTTACACCCTCCACTCCTCTAACACTGGGATTCTCTCCCTTACACCCTCCACTCCTCTAACACTGGGATTCTCCCCCTTACACCCTCCACTCCTCTAACACTGGATTCTCCCCCTTACACCCTCCACTCCTCTAACACTGGGATTCTCCCCTTACACCCTCCACTCCTCTAACACTGGGATTCTCCCCCCTACACACCCCCACTCCTCTAACACTGGGATTCTCCCCTTACACCCTCCACTCCTCTAACACTGGGATTCTCTCCCCTTACACCCTCCACTCCTCTAACACTGGGATTCTCCCCCTTACACCCTCCACTCCTCTAACACTGGGATTCTCCCCTTACACCCTCCACTCCTCTAACACTGGGATTCTCCCCCTTACACCCTCCACTCCTCTAACACTGGGATTCTCTCCCTTACACCCTCCACTCCTCTAACACTGGGATTCTCCCCTTACACCCTCCACTCCTCTAACACTGGGATTCTCTCCCCTTACACCCTCCACTCCTCTAACACTGGATTCTCTCCCCTTACACCCTCCACTCCTCTAACACTGGGATTCTCTCCCCTTACACCCTCCACTCCTCTAACACTGGATTCTCTCCCCTACACCCTCCACTCCTCTAACACTGGGATTCTCCCCCTTACACCCTCCACTCCTCTAACACTGGGATTCTCCCCCTTACACCCTCCTCTCCTCTAACACTGGGATCTCCCCCTTACACCCTCCACTCCTCTAACACTGGGATTCTCTCCCCTTACACCCTCCACTCCTCTAACACTGGGATTCTCCCCCTTACACCCTCCACTCCTCTAACACTGGGATTCTCTCCCTTACACCCTCCACTCCTCTAACACTGGGATTCTCCCCTTACACCCTCCACTCCTCTAACACTGGGATTCTCCCCTTACACCCTCCACTCCTCTAACACTGGGATTCTCTCCCTTACACCCTCCACTCCTCTAACACTGGGATTCTCCCCCTTACACCCTCCACTCCTCTAACACTGGGATTCTCCCCCCTTACACCCTCCACTCCTCTAACACTGGGATTCTCTCCCCTAACACCCTCCACTCCTCTAACACTGGGATTCTCTCCCCTTACACCCTCCACTCCTCTAACACTGGGATTCTCCCCTTACACCCTCCACTCCTCTAACACTGGGATTATCCCCTTACACCCTCCACTCCTCTAACACTGGGATTCTCCCCCTTACACCCTCCACTCCTCTAACACTGGGATTCTCCCCCTTACACCCTCCACTCCTCTAACACTGGGATTCTCCCCTTACACCCTCCACTCCTCTAACACTGGGATTCTCTCCCCCTTACACCCTCCACTCCTCTAACACTGGGATTCTCTCCCCTTACACCCTCCACTCCTCTAACACTGGGATTCTCTCCCCCTTACACCCTCCACTCCTCTAACACTGGGATTCTCTCCCTTACACCTCCACTCCTCTAACACTGGGATTCTCCCCTTACACCCTCCACTCCTCTAACACTGGGATTCTCCCCCTTACACCCTCCACTCCTCTAACACTGGGATTCTCCCCCTTACACCCTCCACTCCTCTAACACTGGGATTCTCCCCTTACACCCTCCACTCCTCTAACACTGGGATTCTCCCCCTTACACCCTCCACTCCTCTAACACTGGGATTCTCCCCTTACACCCTCCACTCCTCTAACACTGGGATTCTCCCCCTTACACCCTCCACTCCTCTAACACTGGGATTCTCTCCCCTTACACCCTCCACTCCTCTAACACTGGGATTCTCCCCCTTACACCCTCCACTCCTCTAACACTGGGATTCTCTCCCCTTACACCCTCCACTCCTCTAACACTGGGATTCTCCCCCTTACACCCTCCACTCCTCTAACACTGGGATTCTCCCCCTTACACCCTCCACTCCTCTAACACTGGGATTCTCCCCCTTACACCCTCCACTCCTCTAACACTGGGATTCTCCCCTTACACCCTCCACTCCTCTAACACTGGGATTCTCCCCCTTACACCCTCCACTCCTCTAACACTGGGATTCTCCCCTTACACCCTCCACTCCTCTAACACTGGGATTCTCCCCCTTACACCCTCCACTCCTCTAACACTGGGATTCTCTCCTCTTACACCCTCCACTCCTCTAACACTGGGATTCTCCCCCTTACACCCTCCACTCCTCTAACACTGGGATTCTCTCCCTTACACCCTCCACTCCTCTAACACTGGGATTCTCCCCCTTACACCCTCCACTCCTCTAACACTGGGATTCTCTCCCCTTACACCCTCCACTCCTCTAACACTGGGATTCTCCCCTTACACCCTCCACTCCTCTAACACTGGGATTCTCTCCCCTTACACCCTCCACTCCTCTAACACTGGGATTCTCCCCCTTACACCCTCCACTCCTCTAACACTGGGATTCTCCCCCTTACACCCTCCACTCCTCTAACACTGGGATTCTCTCCCTTACACCCTCCACTCCTCTAACACTGGGATTCTCTCCCCTTACACCCTCCACTCCTCTAACACTGGGATTCTCCCCCTTACACCCTCCACTCCTCTAACACTGGGATTCTCTCCCCTTACACCCTCCACTCCTCTAACACTGGGATTCTCCCCCTTACACCCTCCACTCCTCTAACACTGGGATTCTCTCCCCTTACACCCTCCACTCCTCTAACACTGGGATTCTCTCCCTTACACCCTCCACTCCTCTAACACTGGGATTCTCCTCCCTTACACCCTCCACTCTAACACTGGGATTCTCCCCTTACACCCTCCACTCCTCTAACACTGGGATTCTCCCCTTACACCCTCCACTCCTCTAACACTGGGATTCTCCCCCTTACACCCTCCACTCCTCTAACACTGGGATTCTCTCCCCTTACACCCTCCACTCCTCTAACACTGGGATTCTCTCCCCTTACACCCTCCACTCCTCTAACACTGGGATTCTCCCCTTACACTCTCCACTCCTCTAACACTGGGATTCTCCCCTTACACCCTCCACTCCTCTAACACTGGGATTCTCTCCCTTACACCCTCCACTCCTCTAACACTGGGATTCTCCCCCTTACACCCTCCACTCCTCTAACACTGGGATTCTCCCCCTTACACCCTCCACTCCTCTAACACTGGGATTCTCCCCTTACACCCTCCACTCCTCTAACACTGGGATTCTCCCCCTTACACCCTCCACTCCTCTAACACTGGGATTCTCCCCCTTACACCCTCCACTCCTCTAACACTGGGATTCTCCCCCTTACACCCTCCACTCCTCTAACACTGGGATTCTCTCCCTTACACCCTCCACTCCTCTAACACTGGGATTCTCTCCCCCTTACACCCTCCACTCCTCTAACACTGGGATTCTCCCCCTTACACCCTCCACTCCTCTAACACTGGGATTCTCCCCTTACACCCTCCACTCCTCTAACACTGGGATTCTCTCCCCTTACACCCTCCACTCCTCTAACACTGGGATTCTCTCCCTTACACCCTCCACTCCTCTAACACTGGGATTCTCTCCCCCTTACACCCTCCACTCCTCTAACACTGGGATTCTCCCCTTACACCCTCCACTCCTCTAACACTGGGATTCTCTCCCCTTACACCCTCCACTCCTCTAACACTGGGATTCTCCCCCTTACACCCTCCACTCCTCTAACACTGGGATTCTCTCCCTTACACCCTCCACTCCTCTAACACTGGGATTCTCCCCTTACACCTCCACTCCTCTAACACTGGGATTCTCCCCTTACACCCTCCACTCCTCTAACACTGGGATTCTCCCCCTTACACCCTCCACTCCTCTAACACTGGGATTCTCCCCCTTACACCCTCCACTCCTCTAACACTGGGATTCTCCCCCTTACACCCTCCACTCTAACACTGGGATACTCTCCCCTTACACCCTCCACTCCTCTAACACTGGGATTCTCCCCTTACACCCTCCACTCCTCTAACACTGGGATTCTCCCCCTTACACCCTCCACTCCTCTAACACTGGGATTCTCTCCCCTTACACCCTCCACTCCTCTAACACTGGGATTCTCTCCCTTACACCCTCCACTCCTCTAACACTGGGATTCTCCCCCTTACACCCTCCACTCCTCTAACACTGGGATTCTCCCCCTTACACCCTCCACTCCTCTAACACTGGGATTCTCCCCCTTACACCCTCCACTCCTCTAACACTGGGATTCTCTCCCCTTACACCCTCCACTCCTCTAACACTGGGATTCTCTCCCCTTACACCCTCCACTCCTCTAACACTGGATTCTCCCCCTTACACCCTCCACTCCTCTAACACTGGGATTCTCTCCCTTACACCCTCCACTCCTCTAACACTGGGATTCTCCCCTTACACCCTCCACTCCTCTAACACTGGGATCTCTCCCCTTACACCCTCCACTCCTCTAACACTGGGATTCTCTCCCTTACACCCTCCACTCCTCTAACACTGGGATTCTCTCCCTTACACCCTCCTCTCCTCTAACACTGGGATTCTCTCCCTTACACCCTCCACTCCTCTAACACTGGGATTCTCTCCCCCTTACACCCTCCACTCCTCTAACACTGGGATTCTCCCCTTACACCCTCCACTCCTCCAACACTGGGATTCTCTCCCTTACACCCTCCACTCCTCTAACACTGGGATTCTCTCCCTTACACCCTCCACTCCTCTAACACTGGGTTCTCCCCTTACACCCTCCACTCCTCTAACACTGGGATTCTCCCCTTACACCCTCCACTCCTCTAACACTGGGATTCTCTCCCCTTACACCCTCCACTCTCTAACACTGGGATTCTCCCCCTTACACCCTCCACTCCTCTAACACTGGGATTCTCCCCCTTACACCCTCCACTCCTCTAACACTGGGATTCTCCCCCTTACACCCTCCACTCCTCTAACACTGGGATTCTCCCCTTACACCCTCCACTCCTCTAACACTGGGATTCTCCCCCTTACACCCTCCACTCCTCTAACACTGGGATTCTCCCCCTTACACCCTCCACTCCTCTAACACTGGGATTCTCTCCCCTTACACCCTCCACTCCTCTAACACTGGGATTCTCTCCCCTTACACCCTCCACTCCTCTAACACTGGGATTCTCTCCCCTTACACCCTCCACTCCTCTAACACTGGGATTCTCTCCCCTTACACCCTCCACTCCTCTAACACTGGGATTCTCTCCCCTTACACCCTCCACTCCTCTAACACTGGGATTCTCTCCCCTTACACCCTCCACTCCTCTAACACTGGGATTCTCTCCCCTTACACCCTCCACTCTAACACTGGGATTCTCCCCCTTACACCCTCCACTCCTCTAACACTGGGATTCTCCCCCTTACACCCTCCACTCCTCTAACACTGGGATTCTCCCCCTTACACCCTCCACTCCTCTAACACTGGGATTCTCCCCCTTACACCCTCCACTCCTCTAACACTGGGATTCTCCCCCTTACACCCTCCACTCCTCTAACACTGGGATTCTCTCCCTTACACCCTCCACTCCTCTAACACTGGGATTCTCCCCTTACACCCTCCACTCCTCTAACACTGGGATTCTCTCCCTTACACCCTCCACTCCTCTAACACTGGGATTCTCTCCCTTACACCCTCCACTCCTCTAACACTGGGATTCTCTCCCCTTACACCCTCCACTCCTCTAACACTGGGATTCTCTCCCCCTTACACCCTCCACTCCTCTAACACTGGGATTCTCCCCCCTTACACCCTCCACTCCTCTAACACTGGGATTCTCCCCTTACACCCTCCACTCCTCTAACACTGGGATTCTCTCCCCTTACACCCTCCACTCCTCTAACACTGGGATTCTCTCCCTTACACCCTCCACTCCTCTAACACTGGGATTCTCCCCCTTACACCCTCCACTCCTCTAACACTGGGATTCTCCCCTTACACCTCCACTCCTCTAACACTGGGATTCTCCCCCTTACACCCTCCACTCCTCTAACACTGGGATTCTCCCCCTTACACCCTCCACTCCTCTAACACTGGGATTCTCTCCCCTTACACCCTCCACTCCTCTAACACTGGGATTCTCTCCCTTACACCCTCCACTCCTCTAACACTGGGATTCTCCCCTTACACCCTCCACTCCTCTAACACTGGGATTCCTCCCCCTTACACCCTCCACTCCTCTAACACTGGGATTTCTCCCCTTACACCCTCCACTCCTCTAACACTGGGATTCTCCCCTTACACCCTCCACTCCTCTAACACTGGGATTCTCCCCCTTACACCCTCCACTCCTCTAACACTGGGATTCTCCCCCTTACACCCTCCACTCCTCTAACACTGGGATTCTCCCCTTACACCCTCCACTCCTCTAACACTGGGATTCTCCCCCTTACACCCTCCACTCCTCTTACACTGGGATTCTCCCCCTTACACCCTCCACTCCTCTAACACTGGGATTCTCTCCCCCTTACAATACACCTCCACTCCTCTACACTGGGATCTCCCCTTACAGACCTCCTCTCCTCTAACACTGGGATTCTCTCCCCTTACATACACCCTCCACCCTCTAACAACTGGGATTCTCATCCTTACCACCCTCCTCTCCTCTAACACTGGGATTCTCCTCCCCTTACACCCCTCACTCCTCTAACACTGGGATCCTCTCCCCTTACACCCTCCACTCCTCTAACACTGGGATTCTCCCCCTTACACCCTCCTCTCCCTCTAACACTGGGATTCTCCCCCTTACACCCTCCACATCCTCTACACTGATCCCCCTACACCTCCACTCCTCTAACACTGAAAGATTCTCCCCCTTACAAACACCCTCCACTCCTTCTAACACTGGGATTCTCCCCCTATACACCCTCCACTCCTCGAACACTGGGATTCTCCCCCTTACACCTCCACTCCTCTAACACTGGGGATTCTCCCCCTTACTACTCCCACTCCTCTAACACTGGGATTCTCTCCCTTACACCCTCCACTCCTCTAACACTGGGATTCTCCCCTTACACCCTCCACTCCTCTAACACTGGGATTCTCTCCCCTTACACCCTCCACTCCTCTAACACTGGGATTCTCCCCCTTACACCCTCCACTCCTCTAACACTGGGATTCTCCCCTTACACCCTCCACTCCTCTAACACTGGGATTCTCTCCCCTTACACCCTCCACTCCTCTAACACTGGGATTCTCTCCCTTACACCCTCCACTCCTCTAACACTGGGATTCTCTCCCCTTACACCCTCCACTCCTCTAACACTGGATTCTCTCCCTTACACCCTCCACTCCTCTAACACTGGGATTCTCCCCTTACACCCTCCTCTCCTCTAACACTGGGATTCTCCCCCTTACACCCTCCACTCCTCTAACACTGGGATTCTCCCCCTTACACCCTCCACTCCTCTAACACTGGGATTCTCCCCCTTACACCCTCCACTCCTCTAACACTGGATTCTCCCCCTTACACCCTCCACTCCTCTAACACTGGGATTCTCCCCTTACACTCTCCACTCCTCTAACACTGGGATTCTCTCCCTTACACCCTCCACTCCTCTAACACTGGGATTCTCTCCCTTACACCCTCCACTCCTCTAACACTGGGGATTCTCCCCCTTACACCCTCCACTCCTCTAACACTGGGATTCTCTCCCTTACACCCTCCACTCCTCTAACACTGGATTCTCCCCTTACACCCTCCACTCCTCTAACACTGGGATTCTCTCCCTTACACCCTCCACTCCTCTAACACTGGGATTCTCCCCCTTACACCCTCCACTCCTCTAACACTGGGATTCTCTCCCCTTACACCCTCCACTCCTCTAACACTGGGATTCTCCCCCTTACACCCTCCACTCCTCTAACACTGGATTCTCTCCCTTACACCTCCACTCCTCTAACACTGGGATTCTCTCCCCTTACACCCTCCACTCCTCTAACACTGGGATTCTCCCCTTACACCTCCACTCCTCTAACACTGGGATTCTCCCCCTTACACCCTCCACTCCTCTAACACTGGGATTCTCTCCCCTTACACCCTCCACTCCTCTAACACTGGGATTCTCCCCTTACACCCTCCACTCCTCTAACACTGGGATTCTCCCCTTACACCCTCCACTCCTCTAACACTGGGATTCTCTCCCCTTACACCCTCCACTCCTCTAACACTGGGATTCTCCCCTTACACCCTCCACTCCTCTAACACTGGGATTCTCTCCCCTTACACCCTCCACTCCTCTAACACTGGGATTCTCTCCCCTTACACCCTCCACTCCTCTAACACTGGGATTCTCCCCTTACACCCTCCACTCCTCTAACACTGGGATTCTCCCCTTACACCCTCCACTCCTCTAACACTGGGATTCTCTCCCCTTACACCCTCCACTCCTCTAACACTGGGATTCTCTCCCCTTACACCCTCCACTCCTCTAACACTGGGATTCTCCCCTTACACCCTCCACTCCTCTAACACTGGGATTCTCCCCTTACACCCTCCACTCCTCTAACACTGGGATTCTCCCCTTACACCCTCCACTCCTCTAACACTGGGATTCTCCCCTTACACCCTCCACTCCTCTAACACTGGGATTCTCCCCTTACACCCTCCACTCCTCTAACACTGGGATTCTCCCCCCTTACACCCTCCACTCCTCTAACACTGGGATTCTCTCCCCTTACACCCTCCACTCCTCTAACACTGGGATTCTCCCCCTTACACCCTCCACTCCTCTAACACTGGGATTCTCCCCCTTACACCCTCCACTCCTCTAACACTGGGATTCTCCCCTTACACCCTCCACTCCTCTAACACTGGGATTCTCCCCCTTACACCCTCCACTCCTCTAACACTGGGATTCTCTCCCTTACACCCTCCACTCCTCTAACACTGGGATTCTCCCCCTTACACCCTCCACTCCTCTAACACTGGGATTCTCTCCCCTTACACCCTCCACTCCTCTAACACTGGGATTCTCCCCCTTACACCCTCCACTCCTCTAACACTGGGATTCTCTCCCTTACACCCTCCACTCCTCTAACACTGGGATTCTCCCCCTTACACCCTCCACTCCTCTAACACTGGGATTCTCCCCCCTTACACCCTCCACTCCTCTAACACTGGGATTCTCCCCTTACACCCTCCACTCCTCTAACACTGGGATTCTCCCCCTTACACCCTCCACTCCTCTAACACTGGGATTCTCTCCCCTTACACCCTCCACTCCTCTAACACTGGGATTCTCTCCCCTTACACCCTCCACTCCTCTAACACTGGGATTCTCCCCTTACACCCTCCACTCCTCTAACACTGGGATTCTCCCCTTACACCCTCCACTCCTCTAACACTGGGATTCTCTCCCCTTACACCCTCCACTCCTCTAACACTGGGATTCTCCCCTTACACCCTCCACTCCTCTAACACTGGGATTCTCCCCTTACACCCTCCACTCCTCTAACACTGGGATTCTCTCCCCTTACACCCTCCACTCCTCTAACACTGGGATTCTCCCCTTACACCCTCCACTCCTCTAACACTGGGATTCTCCCCTTACACCCTCCACTCCTCTAACACTGGGATTCTCCCCCTTACACCCTCCACTCCTCTAACACTGGGATTCTCCCCTTACACCCTCCACTCCTCTAACACTGGGATTCTCCCCCTTACACCCTCCACTCCTCTAACACTGGGATTCTCTCCCCTTACACCCTCCACTCCTCTAACACTGGGATTCTCCCCTTACACCCTCCACTCCTCTAACACTGGGATTCTCTCCCTTACACCCTCCACTCCTCTAACACTGGGATTCTCTCCCTTACACCCTCCACTCCTCTAACACTGGGATTCTCTCCCTTACACCCTCCACTCCTCTAACACTGGGATTCTCTCCCCTTACACCCTCCACTCCTCTAACACTGGATTCTCCCCCTTACACCCTCCACTCCTCTAACACTGGGATTCTCTCCCCTTACACCCTCCACTCCTCTAACACTGGGATTCTCTCCCCTTACACCCTCCACTCCTCTAACACTGGGATTCTCCCCTTACACCCTCCACTCCTCTAACACTGGGATTCTCCCCTTACACCCTCCACTCCTCTAACACTGGGATTCTCCCCCTTACACCCTCCACTCCTCTAACACTGGGATTCTCTCCCTTACACCCTCCACTCCTCTAACACTGGGATTCTCCCCCTTACACCCTCCACTCCTCTAACACTGGGATTCTCCCCCTTACACCCTCCACTCCTCTAACACTGGGATTCTCCCCTTACACCCTCCACTCCTCTAACACTGGGATTCTCCCCCTTACACCCTCCACTCCTCTAACACTGGGATTCTCCCCCTTACACCCTCCACTCCTCTAACACTGGGATTCTCCCCTTACACCCTCCACTCCTCTAACACTGGGATTCTCCCCCTTACACCCTCCACTCCTCTAACACTGGGATTCTCCCCTTACACCCTCCACTCCTCTAACACTGGGATTCTCCCCCTTACACCCTCCACTCCTCTAACACTGGGATTCTCCCCTTACACCCTCCACTCCTCTAACACTGGGATTCTCCCCCTTACACCCTCCACTCCTCTAACACTGGGATTCTCCCCTTACACCCTCCACTCCTCTAACACTGGGATTCTCTCCCCTTACACCCTCCACTCCTCTAACACTGGGATTCTCCCCTTACACCCTCCACTCCTCTAACACTGGGATTCTCCCCCTTACAACCCTCCACTCCTCTAACACTGGGATTCTCCCCTTACACCCTCCACTCCTCTAACACTGGGATTCTCCCCTTACACCCTCCACTCCTCTAACACTGGGATTCTCCCCCTTACACCCTCCACTCCTCTAACACTGGGATTCTCTCCCCTTACACCCTCCACTCCTCTAACACTGGGATTCTCTCCCCTTACACCCTCCACTCCTCTAACACTGGGATTCTCTCCCCTTACACCCTCCACTCCTCTAACACTGGGATTCTCTCCCCTTACACCCTCCACTCCTCTAACACTGGGATTCTCCCCTTACACCCTCCACTCCTCTAACACTGGGATTCTCTCCCCTTACACCCTCCACTCCTCTAACACTGGGATTCTCCCCCTTACACCCTCCACTCCTCTAACACTGGGATTCTCCCCTTACACCCTCCACTCCTCTAACACTGGGATTCTCCCCTTACACCCTCCACTCCTCTAACACTGGGATTCTCTCCCTTACACCCTCCACTCCTCTAACACTGGGATTCTCCCCCTTACACCCTCCACTCCTCTAACACTGGGATTCTCTCCCCTTACACCCTCCACTCCTCTAACACTGGGATTCTCTCCCTTACACCCTCCTCTCCTCTAACACTGGGATTCTCCCCCTTACACCCTCCACTCCTCTAACACTAGGATTCTCCCCCTTACACCCTCCACTCCTCTAACACTGGGATTCTCTCCCTTACTCCCTCCACTCCTCTAACACTGGGATTCTCCCCCTTACACCCTCCACTCCTCTAACACTGGGATTCTCCCCTTACACCCTCCACTCCTCTAACACTGGGATTCTCCCCTTACACCCTCCACTCCTCTAACACTGGGATTCTCCCCTTACACCCTCCACTCCTCTAACACTGGGATTCTCCCCTTACACCCTCCACTCCTCTAACACTGGGATTCTCCCCTTACACCCTCCACTCCTCTAACACTGGGATTCTCTCCCCTTACACCCTCCACTCCTCTAACACTGGGATTCTCCCCTTACACCCTCCACTCCTCTAACACTGGGATTCTCCCCCTTACACCCTCCACTCCTCTAACACTGGGATTCTCCCCTTACACCCTCCACTCCTCTAACACTGGGATTCTCTCCCTTACACCCTCCACTCCTCTAACACTGGGATTCTCCCCTTACACCCTCCACTCCTCTAACACTGGGATTCTCTCCCCTTACACCCTCCACTCCTCTAACACTGGGATTCTCCCCCTTACACCCTCCACTCCTCTAACACTGGGATTCTCCCCCTTACACCCTCCACTCCTCTAACACTGGGATTCTCCCCTTACACCCTCCACTCCTCTAACACTGGGATTCTCCCCTTACACCCTCCACTCCTCTAACACTGGGATTCTCCCCCTTACACCCTCCACTCCTCTAACACTGGGATTCTCTCCCCTTACACCCTCCACTCCTCTAACACTGGGATTCTCTCCCCTTACACCCTCCACTCCTCTAACACTGGGATTCTCCCCTTACACCCTCCACTCCTCTAACACTGGGATTCTCTCCCCTTACACCCTCCACTCCTCTAACACTGGGATTCTCCCCTTACACCCTCCACTCCTCTAACACTGGGATTCTCTCCCCTTACACCCTCCACTCCTCTAACACTGGGATTCTCTCCCCTTACACCCTCCACTCCTCTAACACTGGGATTCTCCCCTTACACCCTCCACTCCTCTAACACTGGGATTCTCCCCTTACACCCTCCACTCCTCTAACACTGGGATTCTCTCCCCTTACACCCTCCACTCCTCTAACACTGGGATTCTCTCCCCTTACACCCTCCACTCCTCTAACACTGGGATTCTCCCCTTACACCCTCCACTCCTCTAACACTGGGATTCTCCCCTTACACCCTCCACTCCTCTAACACTGGGATTCTCCCCTTACACCCTCCACTCCTCTAACACTGGGATTCTCCCCTTACACCCTCCACTCCTCTAACACTGGGATTCTCCCCTTACACCCTCCACTCCTCTAACACTGGGATTCTCCCCCTTACACCCTCCACTCCTCTAACACTGGGATTCTCTCCCCTTACACCCTCCACTCCTCTAACACTGGGATTCTCCCCCTTACACCCTCCACTCCTCTAACACTGGGATTCTCCCCCTTACACCCTCCACTCCTCTAACACTGGGATTCTCCCCTTACACCCTCCACTCCTCTAACACTGGGATTCTCCCCTTACACCCTCCACTCCTCTAACACTGGGATTCTCTCCCCTTACACCCTCCACTCCTCTAACACTGGGATTCTCCCCCTTACACCCTCCACTCCTCTAACACTGGGATTCTCTCCCCTTACACCCTCCACTCCTCTAACACTGGGATTCTCCCCCTTACACCCTCCACTCCTCTAACACTGGGATTCTCTCCCCTTACACCCTCCACTCCTCTAACACTGGGATTCTCCCCCTTACACCCTCCACTCCTCTAACACTGGGATTCTCCCCCCTTACACCCTCCACTCCTCTAACACTGGGATTCTCCCCCTTACACCCTCCACTCCTCTAACACTGGGATTCTCCCCCTTACACCCTCCACTCCTCTAACACTGGGATTCTCCCCCTTACACCCTCCACTCCTCTAACACTGGGATTCTCTCCCCTTACACCCTCCACTCCTCTAACACTGGGATTCTCCCCCTTACACCCTCCACTCCTCTAACACTGGGATTCTCCCCTTACACCCTCCACTCCTCTAACACTGGGATTCTCTCCCCTTACACCCTCCACTCCTCTAACACTGGGATTCTCCCCTTACACCCTCCACTCCTCTAACACTGGGATTCTCCCCTTACACCCTCCACTCCTCTAACACTGGGATTCTCTCCCCTTACACCCTCCACTCCTCTAACACTGGGATTCTCCCCTTACACCCTCCACTCCTCTAACACTGGGATTCTCCCCTTACACCCTCCACTCCTCTAACACTGGGATTCTCTCCCCTTACACCCTCCACTCCTCTAACACTGGGATTCTCCCCTTACACCCTCCACTCCTCTAACACTGGGATTCTCCCCTTACACCCTCCACTCCTCTAACACTGGGATTCTCTCCCCTTACACCCTCCACTCCTCTAACACTGGGATTCTCCCCTTACACCCTCCACTCCTCTAACACTGGGATTCTCCCCCTTACACCCTCCACTCCTCTAACACTGGGATTCTCCCCCTTACACCCTCCACTCCTCTAACACTGGGATTCTCCCCTTACACCCTCCACTCCTCTAACACTGGGATTCTCCCCTTACACCCTCCACTCCTCTAACACTGGGATTCTCCCCTTACACCCTCCACTCCTCTAACACTGGGATTCTCTCCCCTTACACCCTCCACTCCTCTAACACTGGGATTCTCTCCCCTTACACCCTCCACTCCTCTAACACTGGGATTCTCCCCTTACACCCTCCACTCCTCTAACACTGGGATTCTCCCCTTACACCCTCCACTCCTCTAACACTGGGATTCTCTCCCCTTACACCCTCCACTCCTCTAACACTGGGATTCTCTCCCCTTACACCCTCCACTCCTCTAACACTGGGATTCTCTCCCCTTACACCTCCACTCCTCTAACACTGGGATTCTCTCCCCTTACACCCTCCACTCCTCTAACACTGGATTCTCCCCTTACACCCTCCACTCCTCTAACACTGGGATTCTCCCCCTTACACCCTCCACTCCTCTAACACTGGGATTCTCCCCCTTACACCCTCCACTCCTCTAACACTGGGATTCTCTCCCCTTACACCCTCCACTCCTCTAACACTGGGATTCTCTCCCCTTACACCCTCCACTCCTCTAACACTGGGATTCTCCCCTTACACCCTCCACTCCTCTAACACTGGGATTCTCCCCCTTACACCCTCCACTCCTCTAACACTGGGATTCTCCCCCTTACACCCTCCACTCCTCTAACACTGGGATTCTCTCCCCTTACACCCTCCACTCCTCTAACACTGGGATTCTCCCCCTTACACCCTCCACTCCTCTAACACTGGGATTCTCCCCCTTACACCCTCCACTCCTCTAACACTGGGATTCTCCCCTTACACCCTCCACTCCTCTAACACTGGGATTCTCCCCCTTACACCCTCCACTCCTCTAACACTGGGATTCTCCCCTTACACCCTCCACTCCTCTAACACTGGGATTCTCTCCCCTTACACCCTCCACTCCTCTAACACTGGGATTCTCCCCCTTACACCCTCCACTCCTCTAACACTGGGATTCTCCCCTTACACCCTCCACTCCTCTAACACTGGGATTCTCCCCCTTACACCCTCCACTCCTCTAACACTGGGATTCTCCCCCTTACACCCTCCACTCCTCTAACACTGGGATTCTCCCCTTACACCCTCCACTCCTCTAACACTGGGATTCTCCCCCTTACACCCTCCACTCCTCTAACACTGGGATTCTCTCCCTTACACCCTCCACTCCTCTAACACTGGGATTCTCTCCCCTTACACCCTCCACTCCTCTAACACTGGGATTCTCTCCCCTTACACCCTCCACTCCTCTAACACTGGGATTCTCTCCCCTTACACCCTCCACTCCTCTAACACTGGGATTCTCTCCCCTTACACCCTCCACTCCTCTAACACTGGGATTCTCCCCCTTACACCCTCCACTCCTCTAACACTGGGATTCTCTCCCCTTACACCCTCCACTCCTCTAACACTGGGATTCTCTCCCCTTACACCCTCCACTCCTCTAACACTGGGATTCTCTCCCCTTACACCCTCCACTCCTCTAACACTGGGATTCTCTCCCCTTACACCCTCCACTCCTCTAACACTGGGATTCTCTCCCCTTACACCCTCCACTCCTCTAACACTGGGATTCTCCCCCTTACACCCTCCACTCCTCTAACACTGGGATTCTCCCCTTACACCCTCTCCCTCCTCTAACACTGGGATTCTCCCCCTTACACCTCCACTCCTCTAACACTGGGATTCTCCCCTTACACCCTCCACTCCTCTAACACTGGGATTCTCCCCTTACACCCTCCACTCCTCTAACACTGGGATTCTCTCCCCTTACACCCTCACTCCTCTAACACTGGGATTCTCCCCCTTACACCCTCCACTCCTCTAACACTGGGATTCTCTCCCCTTACACCCTCCACTCCTCTAACACTGGGATTCTCTCCCCTTACACCCTCCACTCCTCTAACACTGGGATTCTCCTCCCTTACACCCTCCACTCTCTAACACTGGGATTCTCCCCCTTACACCCTCCACTCCTCTAACACTGGGATTCTCCCCCTTACACCCTCCACTCCTCTAACACTGGGATTCTCCCCCTTACACCCTCCACTCCTCTAACACTGGGATTCTCTCCCCTTACACTCTCCACTCCTCTAACACTGGGATTCTCCCCCTTACACCCTCCACTCCTCCAACACTGGGATTCTCCCCTTACACCCTCCACTCCTCTAACACTGGGATTCTCCCCCTTACACCCTCCACTTCTCTAACACTGGGATTCTCCCCCTTACACCCTCCACTCCTCTAACACTGGGATTCTCCCCCTTACACCCTCCACTCCTCTAACACTGGGATTCTCCCCTTACACCCTCCACTCCTCTAACACTGGGATTCTCCCCCTTACACCCTCCACTCCTCCAACACTGGGATTCTCCCCTTACACCCTCCACTCCTCTAACACTGGGATTCTCCCCTTACACCCTCCACTCCTCTAACACTGGGATTATCCCCTTACACCCTCCACTCCTCTAACACTGGGATTCTCCCCCTTACACCCTCCACTCCTCTAACACTGGTATTCTCCCCCTTACACCCTCCACTCCTCTAACACTGGTATTCTCCCCTTACACCCTCCACTCCTCTAACACTGGGATTCTCTCCCCCTTACACCCTCCACTCCTCTAACACTGGGATTCTCTCCCCTTACACCCTCCACTCCTCTAACACTGGGATTCTCTCCCCTTACACCCTCCACTCCTCTAACACTGGGATTCTCTCCCCTTACACCCTCCACGCCTCTAACACTGGGATTCTTCCCTTACACCCTCCACTCCTCTAACACTGGGATTCTCCCCCTTACACCCTCCACTCCTCTAACACTGGGATTCTCCCCCCTTACACCCTCCACTCCTCTAACACTGGGATTCTCCCCTTACACCCTCCACTCCTCTAACACTGGGATTCTCCCCTTACACCCTCCACTCCTCTAACACTGGGATACTCCCCTTACACCCTCCACTCCTCTAACACTGGGATTCTCCCCCTTACACCCTCCACTCCAACACTGGGATTCTATCCCCTTACACCCTCCACTCCTCTAATACTGGGATTCTCTCCCCTAACACCCTCCACTCCTCTAACACTGGGATTCTCTCCCCTTACACCCTCCACTCCTCTAACACTGGGATTCTCCCCCTTACACCCTCCACTCCTCTAACACTGGGATTCTCTCCCCTTACACCCTCCACTCCTCTAACACTGGGATTCTCCCCCTTACACCCTCCACTCCTCTAACACTGGGATTCTCCCCTTACACCCTCCACTCCTCTAACACTGGGATTCTCCCCCTTACACCCTCCACTCCTCTAACACTGGGATTCTCCCCTTACACCCTCCACTCCTCTAACACTGGGATTCTCTCCCCTTACACCCTCCACTCCTCTAACACTGGGATTCTCTCCCCTTACACCCTCCACTCCTCTAACACTGGGATTCTCCCCCTTACACCCTCCACTCCTCTAACACTGGGATTCTCTCCCCTTACACCCTCCACTCCTCTAACACTGGGATTCTCCCCCTTACACCCTCCACTCCTCTAACACTGGGATTCTCTCCCCTTACACCTCTCCACTCCTCTAACACTGGGATTCTCACCCCCTACACCCTCCCACTCCCTAACACTGGGATTCTCTCCCCTACACCCTCCCACTCCTAACCTGGGATTCTCCCCCTTACACCCCTCCCACTCCTCCTAACACTGGGATTCTCCCCTTACACCCTCCACTCCTCTAACACTGGATCCTCCCCCTTACACCCTCCACTCCTCAACCCTGGATTCTCCCCTTACACCTCCCCCTCCCTCTAACACTGGATCTCTCCCTTACACTCCACTCTCTAACACTGGATCTCTCCCCTTACACCCTCCACTCCTCTAACACTGGGATTCTCTCTTACACCTCCACTCCTCTAACACTGGGATTCTCTCCCCCCTTACACCTCCACTCCTCTAACACTGGGATTTTCTACTCCTCCTTACTGGATTCTCTCCTTACACTACTACTCTCTAACACTGGATTCTCTCCTCCTTACACCCTCCACTCCTCTAACACTGGATTCCTCCCCCCCTTACACCCTCCACTCCTCTAACACTGGGATTCTCCCCTTACACCTCTCCACTCCTCTAACACTGGATTCTCTCCCCTTACACTCTCCACTCCCTCTCAACACTGGATTCTCTCCCTTACACCTCCACTCCTCTAACACTGGGGTTCTCCCCCCTTACACCCTCCACTCCTACACTGGGATTCTCCCTTAACACCCTCCACTCCTCTAACACTGGGATTCTCCCCCATACACCCTCCATCTCTAACACTGGGATTCTCCACCTTACACCCTCCACTCCTCTAACACTGGGATTCTCCCCTTACACCTCTCAGTCCTCTAACACTGGGATTCTCCCCCTTACACCCTCCACTCCTCTAACACTGGGATTCTCCCCCTTACACCTCCACTCCTCTAACACTGGGATTCTCCCCTTACACCCTCCACTCCTCTAACACTGGGATTCTCTCCCCTTACACCTCCACTCCTCTAACACTGGGATTCTCCCCCTTACACCCTCCACTCCTCTAACACTGGGATTCTCTCCCCTTACACCCTCCACTCCTCTAACACTGGGATTCTCTCCCCTTACACCTCCACTCCTCTAACACTGGGATTCTCTCCCCTTACACCCTCCACTCCTCTAACACTGGGATTCTCCCCCTTACACCCTCCACTCCTCTAACACTGGGATTCTCCCCCTTACACCCTCCACTCCTCTAACACTGGGATTCTCCCCCTTACACCTCCACTCCTCTAACACTGGGATTCTCCCCTTACACCCTCCACTCCTCTAACACTGGGATTCTCCCCTTACACCTCCCACTCCTCTAACACTGGGATTCTCTCCCCTTACACCCTCCACTCCTCTAACACTGGGATTCTCTCCCCTTACACCCTCCACTCCTCTAACACTGGGATTCTCTCCCCTTACACCCTCCACTCCTCTAACACTGGGATTCTCCCCCTTACACCCTCCACTCCTCTAACACTGGGATTCTCCCCCTTACACCCTCCACTCCTCTAACACTGGGATTCTCCCCCTTACACCCTCCACTCCTCTAACACTGGGATTCTCCCCCTTACACCCTCCACTCCTCTAACACTGGGATTCTCTCCCCTTACACCCTCCACTCCTCTAACACTGGGATTCTCCCCTTACACCCTCCACTCCTCTAACACTGGGATTCTCCCCCTTACACCCTCCACTCCTCTAACACTGGGATTCTCCCCCTTACACCCTCCACTCCTCTAACACTGGGATTCTCTCCCTTACACCCTCCACTCCTCTAACACTGGGATTCTCCCCCTTACACCCTCCACTCCTCTAACACTGGGATTCTCCCCCTTACACCCTCCACTCCTCTAACACTGGGATTCTCCCCCTTACACCCTCCACTCCTCTAACACTGGGATTTCTCCCCCTTACACCCCCACTCCTCTAACACTGGGATTCTCCCCCCTTACACCCTCCACTCCTCTAACACTGGGATTCTCTCACCTAACACCCTCCACTCCTCTAACACTGGGAATTCTCCCCTTACACCCTCCACTCCTCTAACACTGGGATTCTCCCCCTTACACTCTCCACTCCTCTAACAATGGATTCTCCCCTTACACCCTCCACTCCTCTAACACTGGGTTCTCCCCCCTTACACCCTCCACTCCTCTAACACTGGGATTCTCCCCTTACACCCCTCCACTCCACTAACCTGGATTCTCTCACCTTACACCCTCCACTCCTCTAACACTGGGATTCTCCCCTTACACCCTCCACTCTCTAACACTGGGATTCTCCCCTTACACTCTCACTCCTCTAACACTGGATTCTCTCCCCTTACACCTCCACTCCTCTAACACTGGGAATCCCCCCTTACACCCTCCACTCCTCTAACACTGGGATTCTCCCCTTACACCCTCCACTCCTCTAACACTGGGATTCTCCCCCTCTTACACCCTCCACTCCTCTTAACACTGGGATTCTCCCCTTACACCCTCCACTCCTCTAACACTGGGATTCCTCCCGCCTTACACCCTCCACTCCTCTAACACTGGGATTCTCTCCCCTTACACCCTCCACTCCTCTAACACTGGGATTCTCCCCTTACACCCTCCACTCCTCTAACACTGGGATTCTCTCCCTTACACCCTCCACTCCTCTAACACTGGGATTCTCCCCCTTACACCCTCCACTCCTCTAACACTGGGATTCTCCCCTTACACCCTCCACTCCTCTAACACTGGGATTCTCTCCCCTTACACCCTCCACTCCTCTAACACTGGGATTCTCTCCCCTTACACCCTCCACTCCTCTAACACTGGGATTCTCTCCCTTACACCCTCCACTCCTCTAACACTGGGATTCTCCCCCTTACACCCTCCACTCCTCTAACACTGGGATTCTCCCCCTTACACCCTCCACTCCTCTAACACTGGGATTCTCTCCCCTTACACCCTCCACTCCTCTAACACTGGGATTCTCCCCCTTACACCCTCCACTCCTCTAACACTGGGATTCTCCCCCTTACACCCTCCACTCCTCTAACACTGGGATTCTCTCCCCTTACACCCTCCACTCCTCTAACACTGGGATTCTCCCCTTACACCCTCCACTCCTCTAACACTGGGATTCTCTCCCTTACACCCTCCACTCCTCTAACACTGGGATTCTCCCCCTTACACCCTCCACTCCTCTAACACTGGGATTCTCCCCCTTACACCCTCCACTCCTCTAACACTGGGATTCTCCCCTTACACCCTCCACTCCTCTAACACTGGGATTCTCCCCCTTACACCCTCCACTCCTCTAACACTGGGATTCTCCCCCTTACACCCTCCACTCCTCTAACACTGGATTCTCCCCTTACACCCTCCACTCCTCTAACACTGGGATTCTCCCCCTTACACCCTCCACTCCTCTAACACTGGGATTCTCTCCCCTTACACCCTCCACTCCTCTAACACTGGGATTCTCCCCCTTACACCCTCCACTCCTCTAACACTGGGATTCTCCCCCTTACACCCTCCACTCCTCTAACACTGGGATTCTCCCCCTTACACCCTCCACTCCTCTAACACTGGGATTCTCCCCCTTACACCCTCCACTCCTCTAACACTGGGATTCTCCCCCTTACACCCTCCACTCCTCTAACACTGGGATTCTCTCCCCTTACACCCTCCACTCCTCTAACACTGGGATTCTCCCCCTTACACCCTCCACTCCTCTAACACTGGGATTCTCCCCTTACACCCTCCACTCCTCTAACACTGGGATTCTCTCCCCTTACACCCTCCACTCCTCTAACACTGGGATTCTCCCCCTTACACCCTCCACTCCTCTAACACTGGGATTCTCCCCCTTACACCCTCCACTCCTCTAACACTGGGATTCTCTCCCCTTACACCCTCCACTCCTCTAACACTGGGATTCTCCCCTTACACCCTCCACTCCTCTAACACTGGGATTCTCTCCCCTTACACCCTCCACTCCTCTAACACTGGGATTCTCCCCCTTACACCCTCCACTCCTCTAACACTGGGATTCTCTCCCCTTACACCCTCCACTCCTCTAACACTGGGATTCTCCCCTTACACCCTCCACTCCTCTAACACTGGGATTCTCCCCCTTACACCCTCCACTCCTCTAACACTGGGATTCTCCCCCTTACACCCTCCACTCCTCTAACACTGGGATTCTCTCCCCTTACACCCTCCACTCCTCTAACACTGGGATTCTCCCCCTTACACCCTCCACTCCTCTAACACTGGGATTCTCCCCTTACACCCTCCACTCCTCTAACACTGGGATTCTCCCCCTTACACCCTCCACTCCTCTAACAATGGGATTCTCCCCCCTTACACCCTCCACACCTCTAACATGGGATTCTCCCCCTTACACCTCCACTCCTCTAACACTGGGATTCTCCCCTTACACCCTCCACTCCTCTAACACTGGGATTCTCTCCCCCTTACACCCTCCACTCCTCTAACACTGGGATTCTCCCCCTTACACCCTCCACTCCTCTAACACTGGGATTCTCCCCTTACACCCTCCACTCCTCTACACTGGGATCTCTCCCTACACCCTCCACTCCTCTACACTGGGATTCTCCCCCTTACACCCTCCACTCTCTAACACTGGATTCTCCCCCTTACACCCTCCACTCCTCTAACACTGGGATTCTCCCCCTAACACCCTCCACTCCTCTAACACTGGGATTCTCTCCCCTTACACCCTCCACTCCTCTAACACTGGGATTCTCCCCCTTACACCCTCCACTCCTCTAACACTGGGATTCTCCCTTACACCCTCACTCCTCTAAACCTGGGATTCTCCCCCTACACCCTCCACTCCTCTAACACTGGGATTTCTCCCCTTACACCCTCCACTCCTCTAACACTGGGATTCTCCCCCTTACACCTCCACTCCTCAAACACTGGGATTCTCCCCTTACACCCTCCACTCCTCTAACACTGGGATTCTCCCCTTACACCCTCCACTCCTCTAACACTGGGGATTCTCCCCCTTCACACCTCCACTCCTCTAACACTGGATTCTCCCCCCTTACACCCTCCACTCAACACTGGATTTCTCTCCCCTTACACCCTCCACTCCTCTAATACTGGGGATTCTCCCCTTACACCCTCCACTCCTCTAACACTGGGGATTCTCTCCCCTTACACCCTCCAGTCCTCTAACACTGGATTCTCCCCTAACAACCCTCCACTCCTCTAACACTGGGATTCGCCCCCTTACACCCTCCACTCCTCTAACACTGGGATTATCCCCCTTACACCCTCCACTCCTCTAACACTGGGTTCTCCCCCCTTTCACCCTCCACTCCCTCTAACACTGGGATACTCCCCTTACAACCCTCCACTCCTCTAACACTGGGATTCTCTCCCCTTACACCCTCCACTCCTCTAACACTGGGATCTCTCCTCTTACACCCTCCACTCCTCTAACACTGGGATTCTCCCCTTACACCCTCTCACATCCTCTAACACTGGATTCTCTCCCTTACACCTCCACTCCTCTAACACTGGGATTCTCCCCTTACACCCTCTACTCTTAACACTGGGATTCTCTCCCTTACACTCTCCACTCCTCTAACATGGAATCACCCCCATACAACCCTCCACTCCTCTAACACTGGGATTCTCCCCCTTACACCCTCCACTCACTAACACTGGGATGCTCTCCCCTTACCCCCTCCCACTCCTCTAACACTGGGATTCTCTCCCTTCACCTCCATCCTCTAACACTGGGATTCTCTCCCTTACTCCCTCCACTCCCTCTAAACATGGGATTCTCTGCCCTTACACTCTCCACTCCTATAAACACTGGGATTCTCCCCCATTACACCTCTACTCCTCTAACACTGGATTCTACTTTCACTCTACACTCCATCTAACCACTGGATTCTCCCCTTACACCCTCCACTCCTCTAACAACTTGGGATTCTCCCCTTACACTCTCCACTCCTCTAACACTTGGATTTCTCCCCCCTTTCACCCTCATCCTCCAACACTGGGATTCTCACACCCTTACACCCTCCACTCTATAAAACTGGAATCTCTCCTTACACCCTCCACTCCTCTAAACCACTGGGATTCTCCCCCTTACACCCTCCACTCTCTAACACTGGGATGCTCCCTTACACCTCAACTCTTAACACGGGGATTCTCCCCCCTTTACACCCATCCACTCTTATCACTGGATTCTCCCCTTACACCCTCTACTCCTTAACACGGGGATTCTACGCCTTACACCCCCACTCTTAACACTGGGATTCTCCCCCTTACACCCTCCAATCCTCTAACACTGGGATTCTCTCCCCTTACACCTCTCCCACTCATCTAACATCTGGGATTCTCCCCTTAACCCTCACTCTATAACACTGAGGATTCTCCCTTACACCCTCCACTTCCTCTAAACACTGGGATTCTCCCCCCTTACACCCTCCACTCCTCTAACACTGGAGTTCTCCCCCTTACTCCCTCCACTCCTCTAACACTGGGATTCTCTCCCCTTACACCCTCCACTCCTCTAACACTGGGATTCTCCCCCTTACACTCTCCACTCCTCTAACACTGGGATCTCTCCCCCTTACACCCTCCACTCCTCTAACACTGGGATTCTCCCCCTTACACCCTCCACTCCTCTAACACTGGATTCTCCCCCTTACACCCTCCACTCTCTAACACTGGGATTCTCCCCCTTACACCTCTCCACTCCTCAACACTGGGATTCTCCCCCTTACACCCTCCACTCCTCTAACACTGGGATTCTCTCCCCTTACACCCGCCACTCCTCTAACACTGGGATTCTCTCCCTTACACCCTCACTCTCTAACACTGGGATTCTCCCCCTTCACCCTCCACTCCTCTAACACTGGGATTCTCTCCCTTACACCCTCCACTCCTCTAACACTGGGATTCTCCCCCCTACACCCTCACTCCTCTAACACTGGGATTCTCCCCTTCACACTCCTCTCTAACACTGGGTTCTCTCCCCTTACACCCTCCACTCCTCTAACACTGGGATTCTCCCCCTTACACCCTCCACTCCTCTACACTGGGATTCTCCCCCTTACACCTCCACTCCTCTAACACTGGGATCTCCCCCTTACACCTCCACTCCTCTAACACTGGGATTCTCCCCCTTACACCCTCCACTCCTCTAACACTGGGATTCTCCCCTTACACCTCCACTCCTCTAACACTGGGATTCTCCCCTTACACCCTCCACTCCTCTAACACTGGGATTCTCCCCCTTACACCCTCCACTCTCTAACACTGGGATCTCTCCCCTTACACCCTCCACTCCTCTAACACTGGATTCTCCCCTTACACCCTCCACTCCTCTAACACTGGATTCTCCCCTTACACCCTCCACTCCTCTAACACTGGGATTCTCTCCCCTTACACCCTCCACTCTCTCAACACTGGATTCTCCCCCTTACACCCTCACTCCTCCTAACACTGGGATTCTCCCCCTTACACCCTCCACTCCCTAACACTGGGATTCTCTCCCCCTTACACCCTCCACTCCTCTAACACTGGGATTCTCTCCCCTTACACCCTCCACTCCTCTAACACTGGGATTCTCTCCCCTTACACTCCACTCCTCTAACATGGGATTCTCCCCCTTACACCCTCCATCCTCTAACACTGGGATTCTCCCCCTTACACCTCCACTCCTCTAAACACTGGGATTCTCCCCCCTACACCCTCCACTCCTCTAACACTGGGATTCTCCCCTACACCCTCCACTCCTCTAACACTGGGATTCTCTCCCCTTACACCCTCCACTCCTTACACCTGGGATTTCTCCCTAACCCCCTCACTCTCTAACACTGGGATTCTCCCCCTTACACCCTCCACTCCCTCTAACACTGGGATTCTCCCCCTTACACCTCCACTCCTCTAACACTGGGATTCTCTCCCCTTACACCCTCCACTCCTCTAACACTGGGATTCTCTCCCCTTACACCCTCCACTCCTCTAACACTGGGATTCTCCCCCTTACACCCTCCACTCCTCTAACACTGGGATTCTCCCCCTTACACCCTCCACTCACTCTAACACTGGGATTCTCCCCTTACACCTCCACTCCTCTAACACTGGGATTCTCCCCCTTACACCCTCACTCCTAACACTGTGAATCTCCCCCTACCCCTCCACTCCTCTATCCTGGGATTCTCCCCCTTACACCCTCCACTCCCTCTAACACTGGGGATTCTCCCCCTTACACCCTCCACTCCTCTAACACTGGGATTCTCTCCCCTTACACACCCTCCACTCCTCTAACACTGGGGATTTCTCCCCCTTACACCCTCCCACTCCTCTAACACTGGGGATACTCTCCCCTTACACCCTCCACTCCTCTAAACACTGGGATTCTCCCCCTTACACCCTCCACTCCTCTAACACTTGGGGATTTCTCCCCCTTACACCCTCCACTCCTCTAACACTGGGATTCTCCCCCTTAACACCCTCCCCTCCTCTAACACTGGGATTCTCCCCCTTACACCCTCCACTCCTCTAACACTGGGATTCTCCCCCTTACACCCTCCACTCCTCTAACACTGGGATCTCTTACCCTCCCACCCTCTAACCTGATCCCCCACTCCACTCCTCTACACTGGGATTCTCTCCCTTACACCCTCCACTCCTCTAACACTGGATTCTCCCCCTTACACCCTCCACTCCTCTAACACTGGGATTCTCCCCCTTACACCCTCCACTCCTCTAACACTGGGATTCTCCCCCCTTACACCCTCCACTCCTCTACCACTGGATTCTCCCCCCTTACACCCTCCACTCCTCTAACACTGGGATTCTCTCCCCTTACACCCTCCACTCCTCTAACACTGGGATTTCTCCCCTTACACCCTCCACTCCTCTAACACTGGGATTCTCCCCCTTACACCTCCACTCCTCTCTAACACTGGGATTCTCTCCCCTTACACCTCCACTCCTCTAACACTGGGATTCTCCCCCTTACACCCTCCACTCCTCTAACACTGGGATTCTCCCCTACCCCTCCACTCCTCTAACACTGGGATTCTCTCCCCTACACCCTCCACTCCTCAAACACTGGGATTCTCCCCTTACACCCTCCACTCCTCTAACACTGGGATTCTCCCCCTTACACCCTCCACTCCTCTAACACTGGGATTCTCTCCCCTTACACCCTCCACTCCTCTAACACTGGGATTCTCTCCCCCTTACACCCTCCACTCCTCTAACACTGGGATTCTCCCCCTTACACCCTCCACTCCTCTAACACTGGGATTCTCCCCCTTACACCCTCCACTCCTCTAACACTGGGATTCTCTCCCCTTACACCCTCCACTCCTCTAACACTGGGATTCTCTCCCCTTACACCCTCCACTCCTCTAACACTGGGATTCTCCCCTTACACCCTCCACTCCTCTAACACTGGGATTCTCCCCTTACACCCTCCACTCCTCTAACACTGGGATTCTCCCCCTTACACCCTCCACTCCTCTAACACTGGGATTCTCCCCTTACACCCTCCACTCCTCTAACACTGGGATTCTCCCCTTACACCCTCCACTCTAACACTGGGATTCTCCCCTTACACCCTCCACTCCTCTAACACCGGGATTCTCCCCTTACACCCTCCACTCCTCTAACACTGGGATTCTCCCCTCTTCCACCCTCCACTCCTCTAACACTGGGATTCTCTCCCCTTACACCCTCCACTCCTCTAACACTGGGATTCTCCCCCCTTACACTCTCCACTCCTCTAACACTGGGATTCTCCCCTTACACCCTCCACTCCTCTAACACTGGGATTCTCTCCCCTTACACCCTCCACTCCTCTAACACGGGACCTCTTCTCTCCCCTTGCTCCTTCCATTTTACCATTGGTGGCTGTTCATTCAAGTATTACGTTCCTATCCTTTGTCCTGTCCATCTTCCCAGTTCCCTCTTCCTTGCCACCCCCTTCCTGTTTTTAAATATCACTTCAATTGGGTCTTTGGCTCCCCTGCACTCCTCTCCATTTATCCTTCCGCAAACTTCCACATTAATTGCTTTGAGGTGTCTTCCAGCACTATAAAAATGCAAGTTGGTGTTGAGTCACCAGATCGTGATCAGCAGCAGAAACCATGACTGATTTCCCCCCTCCTTAACCCAGGGTCACCGAGGCCAATTGTAAGCACCCTGTCCCCAACAGCGATCAGCCAGCTCAGCGCAGTCGGGAGACTGAACCCTTCCTTCGTGTTTGTGGGTCTTGATTGCTGCTGGGAGCAGCAGACCCCAGCGATCCGTGGCATCTGGCGAGTGTGCCCTTTGTGTCACAGTATTCTAGTGTCAGCTATCTAAAGACATTTGCCTCATGATTAAAGTACAATGTGCGGTGTTCTGCAGATAACAACTAAAACAAACAGTTTCAGAACAATGTATTTTCGCCTGTGCAATCTTGGCAGTGTCAAAAAAGTTCTATTCTTGTTGAGACTTTTTCCTTGTTGGAAATTTCCACTGGCTATTTGTGGCACTGACTGTAATTATTCAGCAATATGTTACTGGTTGTTACGAATCTGTACTCTGGAAGTTTTCAATTACAAGAACATAATGGGGGTTGAAGTTTCCCTGAGCATGATTATTAATCTGTTAAAATAGTCCTCAGCGCAATTTCAACACCAAGCATTTTAACAACAGGAAGAGACCATTAGTCCCAACATGACATTTGTTTTCACAGATCAACCTCGCCATCTCATCACATCCCTCAATCCCAAACACACCCACTGTCTCATGGCCAATTCACACTGCCTGCTTCAGTGCCCTTCTCTGGTAACTTATTCCAGAACTCACTTAGTCTTTGAGGGCAAACGTTGTGCCTGACTTCCCTTCTTACTCCAAAGTGCATACATTTTAATGTGCGTCACCTGGTGCCCTTCACCATAGTGAATAATTTGCCAGTTCACCTTCAAAGTCTTTAAAACTTCAATTAGGTGATCTTAAAATCTCCTCTTTTCCAATGCGAACAAGAACGTTAAGAACATAAGAAATAAGAGCAGGAGTCGGCCATACGGCCCCTCGAGCCTGCTCCGCCAGTCAATAAGATCATGGCTGATCATCAACCTCAACTCCACTTTCCCGCCCGATCTCCATATCCCTTGAATCCCCTAGAGTCCAAAAATCTATCTATCTCAGCCTTAAATATACTCAACGACTCAGCATCCACAGCCCTTTGGGGCAGAGAATTCCAAAGATTCACAACCCTCTGAGTGAAGAAATTTCTCCTCATTTCAGTCTTAAATGGCCGACCCCTTATCCAAGGTCTATGACCCCTAGTTCTAGACTCTCCAGTACACAACCTCTCAGCATCTACTCTATCAAGCCCTCTCAGAATCTTATATGTTTCAATGAAATCACCATTCATTCTTCTAAACTTCAGAGAGTATGGGTCCATTCTACTCAATCTCTCCTCATAGGACAACCCTCTCATCCAGGAATCAATCTAGTGAACCTTGATTGCACCACCTCTAAGGCAAGTATATCCTTCCTTAGATAAGGAAACCAAAACTGTGCACAGTACACCAGGAGTGGTCTCACCAAAGCCCTGTATAATTGCTGCTAGACTTCCTTCTCTTGTACTCCAACCCCCTTGCAATAAAGGCCAACATGCCATTTGCCTTCTGCAGGAGGGGACCAAGGGTGATCATCAGAGGGCCAGAGGAGCTCAGGGCGGGGGGGGGGGGGGGGGGGTGCAGGGATGATCATCAGATGGCCGGAGGAGCACAGGGTGCGGGGGGGGGGGGGGGTGGGGGGGAGCCTGGGGTGATCATCGGAGGGCCAGGAGCAGAATGGGGGGGCCAGGAGCAGAATGGGGGGCCAGGAGCAGCATGGGGGGGCCAGGAGCAGAATGGGGGGGCCAGGAGCAGAATGGGGGGCCAGGAGCAGCATGGGGGGGCCAGGAGCAGAATGGTGGGCCAGGAGCAGCATGGGGGGGCCAGGAGCAGCATGGGGGGGCCAGGAGCAGAATGGGGGGCCAGGAGCAGAATGGTGGGCCAGGAGCAGCATGAGGGGCCAGGAGCAGCATGGGGGGGCCAGGAGCAGAATGGTGGGCCAGGAGCAGCATGGGGGGGCCAGGAGCAGCATGGGGGGGCCAGGAGCAGAATGGGGGGCCAGGAGCAGCATGGGGGGGCCAGGAGCAGCATGGGGGGGCCAGGAGCAGCATGGGGGGGCCAGGAGCAGCATGGGGGGGCCAAGAGCAGAATGGGGGGCCAGGAGCAGCACAGGATTGGGGGCCAGGAGCAGCACAGGATTGGGGGCCAGGAGCAGCACAGGCTGGGGGAGATGCCGGGGGGGAGATGCCTGGGGTGGGGGGGAATCGGAGGCCTCGTGGGGGTCTCTGATTGTGGGGGATGGGTTAGGCTGGAGCACTGGATCCAGGAGGTAGATGTAAAGACACTTACCTCCTGGATCCAGCAGTCCTCACCTTCCATTAGCTGCCAGGTTTCCCGAGGCCTGCAAAACCCAACCAGCCAGAGTTAAATTTAAAATGGTGGTTAAATCTGAGGCACAGCAGCCTCATTCTAATAGTTAATTGGGAGACCCGCCTCCTGAGAGCGGGTTGGCTGCCCCCCCCCACGTCCCAGCACTGTTAAAACTGGAAGTGGGCGGGTTGGAGGCAGGTTCCGGTTGGGATTCAGATTTTTAACACTTTAACTTGCCACCCAACCCAAACCCACCCGTTTTTTGGGTTAAAATTTCCCCCATTGTGTCCTCCTCACAGCTTACTTTCCCACCTAGCTTTGTATCGTCAACACACTCGGTCCCTTCATCTAAGTCATTAATATAGATTGTAAATAGATGAGGCCCCAGCACTGATCCCTGCGGCACCCCACTAGTAATAGCCAGCCAGCCCGAAAATGACCCGTCTCTTAAACTTTTCTCAGGAGTTCAGGTGTTTGATGCAGGTTCGCACTGTCAGGGTGACAGCGGGAGTCACAACACCTTGTAAAATGGCTACATGGGAGACACTGAGAGAGTTAATGCAGGGCTCTGTTAGAGTATATTTCCAATCCCATTTATGGAGACATATCTGTTACTAGGATTACAACTTACATACAGTTGCATACTTTAACCATTCTGGGCTTGCAGTAGGATTTAGACTACGTGACGCTGAACAAGGCAGGTCAGCATGCTCCTCAACTGCACAAGACCTTTGCGTACAACAAACCCCCTCCTGACTAGAATACGTTGATACAGCATTACATTGATAACCCACAGCCTCGGATACATCACCTCCTCTGTTTAAACATTAGGACAAAATTGAGAGGTCGCACAACACCAGGTTATAGTCCAACAGTTTTATTTGAAATCACAAGCTTTCAAATAAAACTGTTGGACTATAACCTGGTGTTGTGCGACCTCTCAATTTTGTCCACCCCAGTCCAACACCGGCATCTCCGCATCATAAACATTAGGATACAGCTATTTTCAGGGACTTCGAAACTGTGGATCTCTTCCACTCCCTCAGTCTTGCCATGTCAGCCTTGGCTCAGTGGGTAACACTCTCGCCTCTGAGTCAGAAGGTTGTGGGTTCAAATCCTGCTCCAGAGACTTGTGCACAAAATCTAGGCTGACACTCCAATGCAGTACTGAGGGAGTGCTGTATTGTCGGAGGGGCAGTGCTGAGGGAGTGCTGTACTGTCGGAGGGGCAGTACTGAGGGAGCACCGCACTGTCGGAGGGGCAGTGCTGAGGGAGCGCTGCACTGTCGGAGGGTCAGTACTGAGGGAGTGCTGCACTGTCGGAGGGGCAGTACTGAGGGAGCGCTGCAATGTTGGAGGGGCAGTACTGAGTGTGCGCTGCACTGTCGGAGGGGCTGTACTGAGGGAGGGCCGCACTGTCGGAGGGGCGGTACTGAGGGAGGGCCGCACTGTTGGAGGGGCAGTACTGAGGGAGCGCTGCACTGTCGGAGGGTCAGTACTGAGGGAGGGCCGCACTGTCGGAGGGGCGGTACTGAGGGAGTGCTGCACTGTCGGAGGGTCAGTACTGAGGGAGCGCTGCACTGTCGGAGGGGCGGTACTGAGGGAGTGCTGCACTGTCGGAGTGGCAGTGCTGAGGGAGCACTGCACTGTCGGAGGGGCAGTACTGAGGGAGTGCTGCACTGTCGGAGGGGCGGTACTGAGGGAGGGCCGCACTGTCGGAGTGGCAGTGCTGAGGGAGCACTGCAATGTCGGAGGGGCAGTACTGAGGGAGCGCCGCACTGTCGGAGGGGCAGTGCTGAGGGAGCGCTGCAATGTCGGAGGGGCAGTACTGAGGGAGCGCCGCACTGTCGGAGGGGCAGTGCTGAGGGAGCGCCGCACTGTCGGAGGGGCGGTACTGAGGGAGGGCCGCACTGTCGGAGGAGCAGTGCTGAGGGAGTGCTGCAATGTCGGAGGGGCAGTACTGAGGGAGTGCTGCACTGTCGGAGGGGCGGTACTGAGGGAGGGCCGCACTGTCGGAGGAGCAGTACTGAGGGAGTGCTGCAATGTCGGATGGGCAGTACTGAGGGAGCGCTGCACTGTCAGAGGGGCAGTACTGAGGGAGCACTGCACTGTCGGAGGGGCAGTACTGAGGGAGCACTGCACTGTCGGAGGGGCAGTACTGAGGGAGCGCTGCACTGTCGGAGGGGCAGTACTGAGGGAGCACTGCACTGTCGGAGGGGCAGTACTGAGGGAGCACTGCACTGTCGGAGGGGCAGTACTGAGGGAGCGCCGCACTGTCGGAGGGGCAGTGCTGAGGGAGCGCCGCACTGTCGGAGCGGCAGTGCTGAGGGAGCGCCGCACTGTCCGAGAGTCAGTACTGAGGGAGCGCTGCACTGTCAGAGGTGCCGTCTTTCGGATGAGATGTTAAACTGAGGCCTCATCTGCTCTCTCGGGTGGATGTAAAAGATCCCATGGCTCTATTTGAATAGGAGTTTTCCCTCAACCAACACCTAAAAACTGATTATCTGGTCATTTAACTCATTGCTGTTTGTGGGATCTTGCTGTGCGCAAATTGGCTGCCGTATTTCCTACATTACAACAGTGGCTACGCTTCAAAAGTACTTCATTGGCTGTAAAGCGCTTTGGGAGGTCCTGAGGGCGTGTAGGGCGCTATAGAAATGCAAGTCTTTCTTTTCCTTCCCTTTCTCCTGCAAGTTATTGCCTTTAAACCTCGCTGTCATCTCATCATTATTTCCTGATTTAACCTCATCTTCTCTCCCACTCTTCTGTACCTGACTATATTATTGCCTCTGGAACCAGACCCCAGCAAGAGTTAACACCTGCAGGACAGGAGAGGGGAGGAAACTGGAAACAAAAACAAGCCATGTTGTGAGTGTGGATGAAGTGGTTGTGCTGAAAGAGCTAAATGGAGATAGTGTGAGTGTCGGGTGTGTAAGCCCACAGGCCTGAGATAACCATGGCTGGCCACTGGCAGGTCAGGTTTAAGCAGCTGAAGGATTTATTTTAGTGCTGTGTATAAATATGACGACCCTCGTTAAAGGCTGCGGTACAGAAATGTAACGACAGAGTCAGCAGTCTCCAGCACGATTCAAAGAACTGAGGATATTTATCGGTGCTGCTCAAATAGCCTCTGGTAAATTTGGAGAAGCTGGTTTTAAATATTAAACAACTTAATTTGCGTGAAAGAGCCACAAACTAGGAGAGACAGCAGTCTTGGAACTCTGCACTTGACGAATTCCTCATTCAACCTGCCTGGGAATAACCTTCCTCAGTGGAAGGAGAGGAGAAACACGTTGGGGAGAAATTCCTCAGAGGGTCATTTGGGGCGCTAAGTCAAAACTGTTTGAACAGTTGGCGCTAACCTTTTCAAACATTGAGAAATTCCCATTTTTTGCTCCTTGCCAGCGCAAGAAGTGGGGAATGTCCCGATCCGGGGCGATGTGCTCAGCAGCTCCAGGAGTGGCCACCGGAGGCGCTAACAATGGGAATTTCGCCACCTTTACACTTTATTCTCCACCTTGAATTTGTTTCAAATGTTACATTTTCAGTTCCCTTGGTGGCACAGTTGATCAAATGTGCAGACCAAGAGGTTGCCAGCTTCCATCCCCGCTCTATTCGGAGCGAGCTACCATTGGTTTCAGCAACTCACCAATTAGGGAGGAAAAAAATTAGCCCTGGCTCTGCTCTTCATTGCCTTTCTCTGTGTGTTTGAGGCCAGGGGGTTAGAACAGGATCCATCTCGGCTGTGATGTTCCCCATAGTCAAATAAGCTGATAAATGACTGACTGCAGGCATTAGTCAGTCAGGTCAATAGTCTGTCAAAATTGGAAGAATGACTTCATGCTGGCAAATTTTACTCAAATGCAGCTAACCCACCTGCACTGACCGACCGGGCTCACACGTCAAAACTAGTCGGGTGGGGGTGGGTGAGGGGTGAGTTACCAGAGTGCCCTTGGGCACAGACTCCAACCAACAGTCCGCACCTTCAGGAGAGGAAGAGATAAAACTGCAAGGTTCCACGCAGTGAGGTGCCTGTCTACATGGAGATGTGTTCCAATACACACCATCCTCATCTTCACCAAACACACCTCCAGCCACTATGTCAGACATGGGCCCTGATTTTAACTCTGGCTGAATAAGAAACTCACCCGCTGCACCAAAAATGAGGCCGGGGTTATTTTAACTCCTGGGCCTCGTTTAAATCCTGCCAGCCAACTCCCAGCCACTGGGGAAAATCACACGAGCCCGTCACACGACACCAGGCAGGGTGATGGTATCAGCTGTGGGAGCCATCTCGCAGGGAGGGGGGTGGTGGGTCACTGCTCCTCCTGGCCTCACAAGGAAAGTGTTGGTTTTGACCTGTTTCGGCCTCTTCAGGCCACGATCCTCTTCCCCCGCCGTCATCACCTGGCTTCCCGTTCAGGCCATCCAGTCCCGATGACATCATCAGGACCCAACATCCATCCGTAAAGAAGGACCCTGCCGGCTTTGGGCGGCTTAGTTTGCCGCCTGTTCGGTTGAGCAGGTTGAAATCGGGAATGGTCAGCTCCCGGCAACTCCAGGGTGGGGAAGTAACCGGGGCAATTTTAACTGCCCAGGTTAAAATTGGCCCGACAGTATCTCACTTGTTATAAAGTTGTTGCTTTCATTTATAAACAGTTTCAGGCACCAAATCCAACTCGACTCAGTTGACTGGAAATTATTTTTTTTGTACTGTACAAACTTTATTTCTTCCTCTCAATTCAGAGCCTCAGTCTGGAACAAGTAAAATGGAAACAGAAAATGCTGGAAATACTCAGCAGGTCAGGCAGCATCTGTGGAGAGAGAGACAGAGTTAACGTTTCAGGTCGATGACCCTTCATCAGAACTGGAAGTTAGAGATGTTACAGGTTTTAAGCAAATACAGAGGTAGGGAGAGGGGGTAGGGGAGGAAAGAACAAAGGGGAAGGTCTGTGATAGAGTGGAAGGCAGGAGAGATTAAATGACAAAAGGGATGATGGTGCAAGGCAAAAGGAGATGGTAATGGGACAAGTTAAGAAACAAAAGCTGGGTCCAGAGGAGGTGTAAATGGCAACAGCAGAGTTATTACCAGCACCTGCTGTCTGAAAAAATGGGTGGTTATGACCGAAATTGTTCAACTTAATGTTGAGTCTGGAAGGTTGTAAAGTGCCTCTTTAATGTTGACAGATGGGCTGTGCATTTCCAGCACCGTTTGTTTTTATTTTAGATTTCCAGCAGTCACTGTTTTTTTTTTATGTCAGTAACACATCCGCCAATTTCTATCCATCGTCCAAATGTCATTCAACTGTACGAAGCAAAGCACCACGTCACCTCATCTCCAGGCAGGCATGAAGTGGGTCAGGGTGGATGAATGAATCTTGGCAGATTCCCTATCATCATGAATCTGTACTGACATTACGAATGTACCGGCACACAATCATTTCTGATGAATGTACGGACTGTATTATCTTACTGCTAGCTCCATGCAAACGGACAGCTGACATTTAGAATCACCGAACCATACAGCACAGAAGGAAGTCATTCAGCCGATTGTGTCTGTGCCGGCTCTTTGAAAGAGCTCTCCAATTAGTCCCATTCATAGAAACATAGAAACATAGAAAATAGGTGCAGGAGTAGACCATTCGGTCCTTCGAGCCTGCACCGCCATTTAATGCGTTCATGGCTGAACATGCTACCTCAGTACCCCATTCCTGCTTTCTCGCCATACCCCTTGATCCCCTGATCTTTCCCCATAGCCCTGCATTTTTTATCCTTTAAGTATATATCCAATTCCCTTTTGAAAGTTATTACTGAATCTTCTTCCATCAAGCAATGCATTCCAGATCATAACAACTCACTGCGTAAAAATAATTTCTCCTCATCTCCCCCCTTGTTCTTCCTGTTCAGAGAACAGCAACAGGGGAGATGTGCATTGCCTCCTTGTGTACATGCTGACATGTGAAATTCAACCTCTCGTACATTTGTTACACAGATTAAACAGTTTTATCTGCAACACTGATAGCTCAGTGTGTATTTTTTATTCATTCATGGCCAACATTTATTGCCCTTCCCTTGTTGCCCTTGAGAAGGTGGTGGTGAGCCGCCTTCTTGAACCGCTGCAGTCCGTGTGGTGAAGGTGCTCCCACAGTGCTGTTAGGGAGGGAGTTCCAGGATTCTGACCTAGCAGGAATGGTTCAGGAGGGGAGGGGTTAAGAAAGCACCATTTTTACGCGCCTGACTTCAGGTATGGGAAGGTTGCCCACCCCAGAGGAGCAGCGCATAATTTAAATGACAGAGTCGCGTCCCGATGACATCACGCCATTTTAGCTGTGAGCCCGGCTATTGCACTTCCTGGCCCCACAGGGAGACCCAGAGCCGCCTCTGCCCTGGGCTTTCCTCTCTCCCCCGATCACAGAGTTACCAGGCTTTCCGCCCCCACCCCCTGAAATCCTTACTTACCTTGCCAGAAACTGTTTTTGTAGGTCCCCGGCGACAGCCTGACCACCCCGCCTCACCCCACCCCACCAATTTCAACATCCGCCCGTCGGCGGTGATGTCAATCCCGCCAGCTTTGGGTGGGAGTCAGCATCAAGGCAATGTAAATAAGGCCCGAGAGTTAAAATGCCTCGGGCCTTATGTTCCGGTGGGGGCTAATGGTTCCTGCCCACTTTGCTCCCCGATTCCCACCCCCTCCCGAGTTAAACTGCCCTCGTGAGTCTAATAATGTAAATAGAGAAAAGATCCTGTGACGGAGAAGGCCAATCGTTATACAACACCTCAGCATACAATGAGGGACTGGAGGTAATTTTCAATTAAGGGCCACAGCGTAAAACAGATGTTGCAGATCAGGCACCTGTTCTAGAAAGCATCTGACTCACAACTTTGAGTTAACATCACAGCAGTAAGTCGAAAATTACCCCCATTGTTACAATGCACAATAGCAAGATATTTTGTGGACTATAATGTGTAACTGTACACTATAATGTGTGCCCATTGCGTAATATTATTGCGTGATTTCATGGTACCAGACTGCTGCACCATTGCCCTACACTGTGGTGTTACATGATTTCACTGTGGTGTGCGATTGCATCATCCCCTGCATTATAATCAGAGACTGACCACATCAATCAGTTCACTGCACCCATTCACGCAGACCTCCGGTGCTTACCTGTGCATTGTGCCAAACTAGCACATACAATCCACTCTGAATGAGAATAAACACGAAAGGCTCAATCCCTTCCCCGCCCCCAACATAGTTACAAAATCATCATGAGGCATGAGCTATACAAAGATTATCCTGAGCAAAATACTGTACCTTGCCCTCCAGGCGTTAGGAGAGAAAAATATCATGGTTTGGCTCTCAATGGTTTGATGTATTTAAGGGGAAGCTGCATAAGTACAGGAGTGAGAAAGGAATAGAAGGATATGTTGCTAGGGTGAGATGAAGTAAACAGAGTGAGCGGAGGCTCATGTGGAGCATAAACGCTGGCATAGACCAGTTGGACTGAATGGCCTGTTTCTGTGCTGTAAATTCGATGTAATTCTATCTCAGTAACACAGTAATAATAAACTGAATCAACGTGACACATTGGATAGATTTCTTTCAGAAAATAAAATTTGGGGATACATGTTTTTGAGTAATTTGAGACATGGCGTGCAGCATATTTGGGAGGACCGATGGTTCCCAAACCTCTCCACCACTCGCCTCGTGTCTGGGTCTGTTGTAGACTCATTGATAGAGATTGATTGCACTGATTAGTCAGCAACTCCATTATCGTTGTATCATGTGATTACCAAACAGAAGTCTAATAAGATGGTTAAACATAAAGTGAGAGGAAATCCTCTTAAAAATGAGTTAAACTGTCTGTACAGCAATGCACACAGTGTCCGTAATAAAACAGGGGAGCTTAAGGCAATCATACGTTGCGAGAAACCAGACACAGTAGGGATTACTGAGACATGGCTATAGAAAAATAAGGACTGGGAATTAAACATTGCAGGGTACAACATATTTAGAAAAGATAGGGAGGGGAAAAGGGGAGGTGGAGTAGCTGTACTTATTAGGGATAACATAACGGCAGTAGAAAAAAGTGACGCAAGACAAAAATAGAATCCATATTTTTTTTTATTCGTTTATTGGATCAGGGCGTCGCTGGCAAAGCCAGCATTTATTGCCCATCCCTAATTGCCCTTGAGAAGGTGGTGGTGAGCTGCCTTCTTGAACCGCTGCAGTCCGTGTGGTGAAGGTGCTCCCACAGTGCTGTTAGGTAGGGAGTTCCAGGATTTTGACCCAGCAACAATGAAGGATCAGCGATATACTTCCATGTCAGGATGGTGTGTGACTTGGAGGGGAACTTGGAGGTGGTGGTGTTCCCATGCGCCTGCTGCCCTTGTCCTTCTAGGTGAAAGAGGTCGCGGGTTTGGGAGGTGCTGCCGAAGAAACTTTGGCGAGTTGCTGCAGTGCATCTTGTAGATGGTACACACTGCAGCCACGGTACGCCGGTGGTGGAGGGAGTGAATGTTTAAGGTGGTGGAAGTGGTGCCAATCAAGCGGGCTGCTTTGTCCTGGATGGTGTCGAGCTTCTTGAGTGTTGTTGCAGCTGCACTCATCCAGGCAAGTGGAGAGTATTCCATCACACTCCTGACTTGTGCATTGTAGATGGTAGAGAGGCTTTGGGGAGTCAGGAGGTGAGACACTCGCCACAGAATACCTAGCCTCTGACCTGCTCTTGTTGCCGCAGTATTTGTGTGGCTGGTCCAGTTAAGTTTCTGGTCAATGGTGACCCCAGGATGTTGATGGTGGGGGATTCGGCGATGGTAATGCCGTTGAATGTCAAGGGGAGGTAGTTAGACTCTCGCTTGTTGTAGACAGTCATTGCCTGGCACTTCTGTGTCGCGAATGTTACCTGCCACTTATCAGCCCAAGCCTGAACGTTGTCCAGGTCTTGTTCCATGCGGGCATGGACTGCCTCATTATCTGAGGAGTTGTGAATGGCACGGAACACTGTGCAGTCATCAGCGAACATCCCCATTTCTGACCTTATGTTGGAGGGAAGGTCATTGATGAAGCAGCAGAAGATGGTTGGGCCTAGGACACTGCCCTGAGGAACTCCTGCCGCGATGTCCCGGGGCTGTGATGATTGACCTTCAACCACCAGAACCATCTTCCTTTGTGCTAGGTATGACTCCAGCCAGTGGAGAGTTTTCCCCCCGATTCCCATTGACTTCAGTTTTACTAGGGCTCCTTGATGCCACACTCGGTCAAATCTTGCCTTGATGTCAAGGGCAGTCACTCTCACCTCACCTCTGGAATTCAGCTCCTTTGTCCATGTTTGGACCAAGGCTGTAATGAGGTCGGGAGCCGAGTGGTCTTGGCGGAACCCAAACTGGGCATCAGTGAGCAGGTTTTTGGTGAGACAGTGCCGCTTGATAGCACTGGTGAGGACACCTTCCATCACTCTGCTGATGATTGAGAGTAGACTGATGGGGCGGTAATTGGCCAGGTTGGATTTGTCCTGCTTTTTGTGGACAGGACATACCTGGGCAGTTTTCCACATTGTCGGATAGATGCCAGTGTTGTAGCTGTACTGGAACAGCTTGGCTAGAGGCGCAGCTAGTTCTGGAGCACAAGTCTTCAGCACGATAGCCAGGATGTTGTCGGGGCCCATAGCCTTTGCTGTATCCAGTGCGCTCAGCCGTTTCTTGATATCACGTGGAGTGAATCGAATTGGCTGAAGACTGGTTTCTGTGATGGTGGGGACCTCAGGAGTGGACCGATATGGATCATCCACTCGGCACTTCTGGCTGAAGATGGTTGCAAACACTTCAGTTGCTTTGCGCCGCCTGTTAGCGCCCAAAGAGGCGCAAAGCAACAAGTGCCTGGGCACGGCGCCGCCAACACCTCCCGCGGGAGGTTAGTGGCGGCGGTAACCATTAGCGCCCCGTGGCACTGCGCTGCCGGCGATGACGTCATTGCCGTGCACAGCGCCCCGCTCACGCCCCGGCCGCGATCTTCGGTAGCGCCCCCTGACTTACCGTCGGACACTATGTCCGACGGGGTCAGGGGAGCCTACCTTCGGCCGGGGTGGTGCTAATTTAAGGCGAGGTGCTGGACGGCCATTTTTGTTGCTGGCCGTCTGCCAGCACCTGCCCCCGTTGCCGTCCCCGGCCTCCTGACCAGCCCCCTGCGGAGTGCCGGCTGCGCTCCGTGAGCCCGGCAGTTCTCTTGAGTGCCGGGCTCTTTTGCTGGCACTCTGATCCCTGGTGGCCCAGCTGGGCCCTGGGTCACGCTGCCCAAGGCCCTTCCCCTTTAAGAAGGGGAGGAAGGCCTGCAGTAGCGCGGCGCGACGTGCCGCAGAGCGTGGCGCTGCGGCACATAGTGCCGCGATATTCCCTCGCTGCAATGTAGCTTCCCTCTTGGGGCGCTACCGAAAATTTCGGCCGTGGGGGCGCTAATTTTTTCGGGCCGCTAAAAGTAGCAAAGTTAGCGCCCCAAAGGGAGCGCAACTCAATTTTTCCCCCATAGAGTCATAACGGCACAGAAGGAGGCCATTCAATTTTTACCCCTTCCATTGCTTCTACCTTTTCCACTTCTACCGATATTTTGTCAGCAACCACCTCCTTAGTAAACACCGATACAAAGTACTCATTGAGTATTCTAGCCTTGCTCTGCGCCTCTAAGCATATATCACCTTCTTTGTCTCTAATAGGCCCCACCCCACCTCTTACTACCCACTTACTGTTTACATGCCGGTAGATTTTTGGGTTCCCTTTTATGTTAACCGCCATTCTACTCTGATATTCTCTCTTTGCCAATCTTATTTTCATCTTCACTTCCCCTCTCAACTTATTGTATTTGGTCTGGTTCTCCCTTGACGAATTCACCTGACATGCATCATACACCCTCTTTTTTTGTTTCATCATCTTCTCTATCTCCCTCCTCATCCAAGGAGCCCTCGCTTTGGTTTCCTTACCCTTCCCTCTTGTTGGAATGTATCTAGCCTGTACTTGGAACATCTCCTCCTTAAAGATCACCCATTGTTCCATTAGTTTTTCCTGTCAGTCTTTGGTTCTATTTTACCCTGGCTAGATCCTTTCGCATCCCATTGAAGTTAGCCCTATTCCAGTTTAGAAGTTCCACTCTAGATTGTTCCTTGCTCCTCTCCATTGCTAATCTAAATCTTATGATACGATGATCACTCGTACCCAAGTGTTCTCCCATAGACACTTGGTTGACCTGGCCCACCTCATTCCCCAGCACCAGATCCAGCAATGCCTCCTTCCTAGTTGGGCCAAGAACATATTGGTCAAGGAAATACTCCTGAACACATTTCAGAAATTCCTCCCCCTCCTTTCTCTTTACCCTAGCATTATCCCAATCGATATTTGGGTAATTAAAGTCCCCCAATATCACCACTCTATAGCTCTTGCATATCTCTACAATTTCCCTGCAGATTTGCTCCTCTACCTCCCTCTCACTATTTGGAGGCCTGTAGAATACCCCCAATAGCGTGATCAGACCCTTTTTGCTCCTCAACTCTAACCAAATGGATTCTGTCCTTGTCCCCTCAACAACATCCTCCCTTTCCAACACTACAATGTCTTCCTTAATCAGCATTGCCACCCCACCTCCCATTTTTCCTTCCCTATCTTTTCTGAACACCTTGTACCCTTGAATATTAAGTGACCAGTCCTCACCGTTTTTAAGCCACGTTTCCGTTATTGCCACAACATCATATTGCCACACAGCTAATTATGCTTGTAGCTCACCAACCTTATTCACCACACTTTGTGTGTTTACGTACATGCATTCTAAACCCATATTTGAATTTTTCGTAGTCTTTCTTAGTCTGCTCCTATCTAATATGGTACTACTACCGCCTCTTCTTCTTCTTCTTCTCCTCCTTCTTCTTAGGCAGTCCCTCGGAACCGAGGATGACTTGCTTCCACATTAAAAATGAGTTCTCAGGTGACTGATGAGTCCAATGCGGGACCTACAGTCTCTGTCACAGGTGGGGCTGATGGTGGTTGAAGGGGCAGGTGGGTGGGGTGCTTGGGTTGACGTGTGCTCCTCGCGCTGCCTGCACTTGGCTTCCGCTTGCTCCCGGCGAAGAGACTCGAGGTGTTCGGCGCCTTCCCGGATGCTTCTCCTCCATTTTGTGCGGTCTTGGGCCAGGGATTCCCAGGTGTCGGTGGGGATGTTGCACTTTTTCAAGGAGGCTTTGAGGGTGTCCTTGAAGCGTTTCCTCTGCCCACCTGGGGCTCTCTTGCCGTGCCGGAGCTCTGAGCAGAGCGCTTGTTTTGGGAGTCTCGTATCGGGCATGCGGTCAATGTGACCCGTCCATCGGAGCTGATCAAGCATGGTCAGAGCTTCGATGCTGGGGATGTTGGCCTCCTCTAGTACTATCTTCACTCGTAGTATCCAACACACTCACTCTTCTCTAGTGCTATCCAACATTATCTTTTATGCACCTTATTCCTCTTTTCTACTCCTTCACACTGGTGCCCATCCTCCTGCCAAGCTAGTTTAAACCCTCCCCAACAGCACTAACAAACCTCCCTGCGAGAATATTGGTCCCAGCTCTGTTGAGGTGTAACCCGTCTGGCTTGTACAGGTCCCACCCTCCCCAGAAATGGTCCCAATGCCTCAGGAATCTGAAGCCCTCCCTCCTGCACCATCTCTCCAGCCACACATTCATCTGTTCTATCCTCCTATTCCTGTACTCACTAGCACGTGGCACCGGGAGTAATCTGGAGATTACTACCTTTGAGGTCCTGCTTTTTAATCTCTCTCCTAGCTCCCTAAACTCTGCCTGCAGGACCTCATCCCTTTTTCTGCCTATGTCGTTGGTACCGATATGTCTCCGGATCATCAGTCACAGGCCTCTGGATTACTAGTCTAGTAACAGAACCACTATGCTACTGTACCCCTACTTCCTTTAAAACCCTGGGATGGAAACCATCTGGGGATTCGTCACTCTTTAGCGCCATTATTTTCTTCATTACTGTTATTTTGTTTATGTTAATTTTGTTCAGTCCCCGTCCTTGACTTGATATTAGTTTCCTTGGGATGTCCGGCATGTCCTCTCTGTAAAGACTGACGCAAAGCAGCCCACTTGATTGGCACCCATCCACCACCTTAAACATTCTCTCCCTCCACCACCGGCGTACCGTGGCTGCAGTGTGCACCATCTACAAGATACACTGCAGCAACTCACCAAGGCTTCTTCGGCAGCACCTCCCAAACCCGTGACCTCTTCCACCTAGAAGGACAAGGGCAGCAGGTGCATGGGAACACCACCACCTCAAAGTTCACCACCAAGTCACACACCATCCTGACTTAGAAGTATATCGCTGTTCCTTCATCGTCGCTGGGTCAAAATCCTGGAACTCCCTCCCTAACAGCACTGTGGGAGTACCTTCACCACATGGACAGCAGCGGTTCAAGAAGGTGGCTCACCACCATCTTCTCAAGGGCAATTAGGATGGGCAATAAATGCTGGCCTTGCCAGTGACGCCCACATCCCATAAAATGAATTAAAAAAAACTCAACATGTCCGCCATTTCCTTATTATCATTGACAATATCACCGTTATCAGTTTTCAAGTGGCCCACATTGCTCCTGACCACCCTCTTTTTCCTAATATAATTGTAAAAAAAAACAAAAGGAAAAGTGATCCAACCATGGCTAACAAAAGAAATTAAAGCTAGTATTAAGTCAAAGGAGGAAGCTTATAAAGTTGCCAGAAAAAGCGGTCAGCCTGAGGATTGGGATCTTTTTAGAAATCAGCAAAGGGGGACCAAGAAATTGATAAAGAAAGGGAAAATGGAGTATGAGCACAAACTAGCAAAAAATATAAAAATGGATTGTAAAAGCTTCTATAGGTATGTGAAAAATAAAAGACTGGCGAAGGTAAATGTAGGTCCTTTACAGTCAGAGACGGGAGAATTTATAATGGGGAATGAGGAAATGGCGGATAAATTAAATAAATACTTTGTTTCTGTCTTCACGGAGGAAGACACAAAAAACCTCCCAGAAATACGAGAAAACCAAGGGTGTGGCGAGAATGAGGAACTTAAAGAAATTATTATTAGTAAAAAAACAGTACGAGCAAAATTAATGGGATTAAAAGTTGATAAATCCCAAGGACCGGATGACCTACATCCTAGGGTTTTGAAAGAGGTGGCCATTGGGATAGCGGACGCATTGGTTGTCATCTTCCAAAATTCTATAGATTCTGGAACGGTTCCTGCAGATTGGAGGATAGCAAATGTAACCCCGCTATTTAAGAAAGGAGGGAGAGAGAAAACGGGGAACTACAGACCTGTTAGCCTCACATCAGTAGTTGGGAAAATGCTGGAATCTATTATAAAGGATGCAATAACTGGGCACTTAGAAACTAATAGTAAGATTGGGCAGAGTCAACATGGATTTATGAAAGGGAAGTCCTGTTTGACAAACCTATTGGAGTTCTTTGAGGATGTAACTAGTGGAGTAGACAAAGGGGAACCGGTAGATGTGGTGTATTTGGATTTTCAGAAGGCCTTCGATAAGGTCCCACACAAGAGGTTGGTGAACAAAATTAGGGCAGATGGAATTGGGGGTAATATATTAGCATGGATTGAGAATTGGTTAACAGACTGAAAACAAAGAGTAGGGATAAACGGGTCTTTTTCAGGATGGCAGGCTATGACTAGTGGGGTACCGCAAGGATCAGTGCTTGGGTCCCAGCTATTCACAATCTATATGAATGATTTGGTTGAGGGGACTAAATGTAACATTTCCAAATTTGCTGATGACACAAAGCTAGGTGGCAGTGTCAGTTGCGAAGAGGATGTGAAGAGGCTTCAAGGGGATTTCGACAGGCTCAGTGAGTGGGCGAGAACATGGCAGATGGAATATAATGTGAATAAATGTGAAGTTATCCACTTTGGTAGAAAAAACAGAAAGGCAGAGTATTTCCTAAATGGTGAAAGATTGGGGAATGCAGATGCTCAAAGGGACCTGGGTGTCCTTGTACATGAGTCACTGAAAGTGTGCAGGTGCAGCAAGCCATTAGGAAGGCAAATGGTATGCTGGCCTTCATTACAAGAGGATTTGAGTAAAGAAGTCTTACTCCAACTATATAGGGCCTTGTTGAGACCACACCTGGAGTACTGTGTACAATTTTGGTCTCCTTACCTAAGGAAGGATATTCTTGCCATAGAGGGAGTGCAACGAAGGTTCACGAGATTGATTCCTGGGATGGCGGGACTGTCGTATGAGAAGAGATTGAGTAAACTAGGCCTGTATTCTCTTGAATTCAGAAGAATGAGAGGGGATCTCATTGAAGCATACAAAATTATTACAGGGCTTGATAGGGTGGATGCTGGGAGAATGTTTCCCTTGGCTGGGGAGTCTAGAACCAGGGGCCACAGCCTCAGGATAAAGAGTAGGCCATTCAGGACTGAGATGAGAAGAAATTTCTTCACACAGAGGGTGGTGAATCTTTTGAATTCTCTACCCCAGAGGGCTGTGGAGGCTCAGTCATTGGGTATATTCAAAACAGAAGTCGATAGATTTCTGACTAGTAAGGGCATCAAGGGATATAGCGATAGGGCCGGTGAATGGAGTTGAGGCAGAAGATCAGCCATGATCTCATTGAATGGCGGAGCAGGCTCGAAGGGCCGAATGGCCTACTCCTGCTCCTATTTCTTATGTTCTTATGATTTTGATATCCGTTGCCGGTTTCTTTTCATACTCCCTTTTTGTAGATCGTACTATTTGTTTTGTCACCTTTTGTTGTCCTTTGTATTGCTCAGCTGTGGCTCAGTGGGTAGCACTCTTGCCTCTGAGTCAGAAGGTTGTGGGATCAAATCCCACTCCAGAGTCTTGAGCACAAAAAATCTAGGCTGACACTCCAGTGCAGTACTGAGGGAGTGCTGCACTGTCGGAGTTGCCGTCTTTCGGATAAGACGTTAAACCGAGGCCCCGTCTGCTCTGTCAGGTGGATGTAAATGATCCCATGGCACTCTTTCGAAAAAGAGCTGGGGAGTTCTCCCTGGTGTCCTGGCCAATATTTATCCTTCAATCAATATAACAAAAACAGATTATCTGATCATTATCACATTGCTGTTTGTGGGAGCTTGCTGTGTGCAGTTGGCTGCCACGTATCCCACATTACAACAGTGACTACACTTCAAAAGTACTTCATTGGCTGTAAAGCGCTTTGGGATGTCCTGAGGTCGTGAAAGGCGCTATAGAAATGCAAGTCTTTCTATTTCTTTTCCCAGTTGCAGGATCTGTGCTAGTTTTTGTATTTTTGTACGCTTTTCCTTTTAGATTTATGTTGTCACTTATCTCTTTAGTCATCCATAGTTGGGTTTTTTTGGCAAGTAGAACTCTTGCCCTCAGGGGTATAAACCGGTTCTGTATCACATTAAATCATTTTTTGAACACCTCCCACTGATCTTCTGTCGTTTTACCCATCAACATATACAGCGCCTTTAATGTCCCAAGACGCTTCATGGAAGCATAATCAGACCAAAATGGACGCTGAGCCACAGAAGGAGATATTAGGATGTGACTAATAGCTTGATCAAAGAGGTGGGTTTGAGGAAGGGTCTCAAAGGAAGAGGGAGAGTGAGGCAGAAAGATTTAGGGAAGGAATTCCAGAGCTTCGGGTCTTTCTACGCAGGCTCAGGTATCAGGATTAGAAGCTCCTGCTCTTTTTGTGCTGCAGTTCTAAAACATCCGTAAAACTAGTAAAACAGAATATTTTATAGACAAAGAACTTTAGGACTATGTCCCCGACAGTCCAATTTAACTCTGCCAACATCACCAACTCAACATCGAGTTCAACAATTTTAGATCATAACCTCGGCCCCAATCACATTTATATTTTATTTTTTCATCCACCCTTTTGTTTGGCCCCCCCCCTTTTTTTCCCTCCCAGAAGCTGGCAGCTGTCCTTCATTCTGCCCGTGCATTTCACACTTCATTTAGCCTCAACCTGTTACATTAACACCTCCTCTTGCCTTGATTATCTCTTAATGTCTCTCAATGTCTCTTAATCTCTCCTTTTGTTCTTTCATCCCCTCCCCCTTTTCCCAGCCCTAAACTTGCTTTAAAATCTATTCCATTTCCTGCTTTTTTCCAGTTCTGACGAAAGGTCTTCGACCTGAAACGTTAACTCTGTTTCTCTTTCCACGGATGCTGCCTGGCCTGCTGAGTTTTTCCAGCGTTTTCCGTTGTTATTTCGGATTTCCAGCATCCGCAGTATTTTGCTATTGTATCACCAACTTATTTGTAAGTTTGAAGATAATACAAATCTTGTTAGAATTTTGCTGTGTATCTGTCCCATGAAATCATTGCGCATTCCTTCTGTGCCTATTTACATAATTCTACATTGTAATATTTCTCTGCAAAGCTCAGACCAAACTTAAAGGAAGAATTACATGTGGACACGTAGCAAATCTTATTGAGTGTTAATCACACCCAGCATTTGATTGAATTGCATTGGGAAACACCGCTCAACTCAAACAGGGGGAAGAAACTATGGTGATAAACAGAGATAAAATACTGTGACTATTTCCACTGGAGCAGTGTAATCTAAGAGATTTAGTAGAGTTGTTTTTAAATGATGCAGGGCTTTGATAAGAGTGAATAGGGAAAGACTGTTTCTTTTGGTTGGGCTGACAGTGACAAAGGGCCATCAATTTAAAATTGCCACTAGGAGAGTGAGAGGAGAGGTTAGGACAAACTTATCTACACAGAGTTATTGGAGCATGGAATGATTGAACTGGAGAATCAAAGAAATTTATGGCACAGAAGGAGGCCATTTGGCTCGATTGTGTCTGTGCCGACCGAAAAAGAGCTATCCAGCCTAATCCTACTTTCCAGCTCTTGGTCCGTAGCCCTGTAGCCTTCAAGAGACAGCAGTGGAAGATACAGCGGGGAGACAGTGGGATAGTGGGCTTCATTTTGGAGTGCTCAAATAATGAAGGGAATAGATCGTGTTCCAGTTGACAGCCGGAATCATTAGGGATGCAATATATGAATGCTTGGCTAGAGAGGGACATATTAGGGACACCAACATGGCTTCATAAAAAGGTCATGTCTTACAAATCTAATTGTATTTTTTGAAGAAGTTACTAAGTTGGTGGATGAGGGAAGCCCAGTAGACATTGTCTACTTAGACTTCTAAAAAGCTTTTGATAAGGTGCCGCACAAGCAGCTTCCCAATAAGGTCATGTCCTCTGGTATTAGTGGTAATATATTGAGCTGGATTCTGAACTGGCTGGGATAATACAAACTTAAACCTACAACTAATAATGCTTGTTTCATTTCGTCCATGTTAGCTAGTGGGAATCTGAAATGGAGAATTCTCAGGATTCTCACAGGATGTCGGCAAAAAGTAGATATAGATGGATTCGGATCTGTTTGGAGACCGGCCATCAGTGGTGTTCCGCAGGGATCAGGTGTTGGGACTGTTGCTCTTTACTATTTTTATTAATGATCTGGATGTGGGTGTTGGGGGTACAATCTGCAAATTTGCAGATGATACTAAGATCTGTGCGAGTGTTAGGACTGTAGAAGTTGCTTGTCTGCTTCTGAGGTAATGTGTTGGGAGATTGGGCTCATGACTGGCAAATGATATATAACTTGGATAAGTGCGGTGTTATGTATGTGGGCAGGGCAAATGCTCAACATTCATACACCCTTCAGGGAAAAGCATTAAAGAAGGTGGAGCTAGAAAGAGATTTGGGCATCATAATGCATCCATCTCTAAAGGTACATGAGCAATGCCGTGCAGCGATAGCTAAAGTAAATAGAGTGTTGGGGTTGGGGACAATTGAGTACAAGACGAGGCAGACTGTTTTGTTCTTGTACAAGACCTTGGTCAGGCCGCACTTGGAATACTGTATCCAGTTTTAGTCTCCTCACATGGTGGGTGATATTGAGGCTTTGGAGAGGGTGCAGAGGAGGAGCCACTAGACTAATTCCCTGTTTAAAGCATCTTAGTTATCAAGATAGGCTAAAAGAGCTGGAACTCTGCACTTTAGAGAAACGTAGATTTAGGAGGGATCTGATCGAGGTTTATAAAATGATGAAGGGGATAGATCGTGTTCCAGTTGAGTTTGTTCCAATTAAATAGGTTAGGGAGGACCAGGGGTCACAAAGTGAAGTTGTGTAAGCCCGGATCTAAGTGAGATGTCAGGAGGTGGTTCTTTCCCCAGAGAATGGTGGGCCTCTGGAACAGGCTGCCGGCTCGTGCGGTGGATGCTGATTCACTGAATTCCTTCAAGCGAGAGCTGGACCTGTTTCTGGCTGGGGTGGAGATCACCTCTTACAGAAGGTAGTTACTGCAGGGAATTCAGAGCCAGAGTGATCTCCTGGACTAGTTTCGATCGCCGGATGGATCGGAGAGGAATTTCTGAGATTTCCCCCCCCCCCCCCCAAATTGGCCTGGGTTTTTTATCTGATTTTCACCTCTCCCAGGAGATCACATGGTTTCGGGTGGGGGTGGAGTGTATATATTGTGACACACAAGGTATTGCAATTGTATGGGACAGGCTGGATGGACCAGAGGGTCTTTACCTGTCCATCATTGTTCGTATGTTCGTAGACCTCCTGGTGTCCAAGGAGATCTTGTTATCAATATACCACCATTTTTTGATACCCAAAAATGGAAATGACTACTCATTTACTCACACATTACAAATATGAAGAGTGAAGAAGTATCACTCAGCGCTCATGATCGGCCTCTCAGTTTGGCTGGGAAAACGAATCAGTACTGGGCGATTTATTTGCTACTGGTCAGTTTCCACGGTCCTCTCAATGACCAAACAGATGGCAGTTTCCACTCAAGAAACATCTACTGCGCCTAAAGTGGAAAAAGATCTAGTTTAAATCAATATTAAGCTTGTTGCTACATTTGTACTGTTCCACATTCAGTAAATGTTCAAAATGTAGTGTTCATGACAAAATCTTACACTGATTAATATTTCAGTCTCTGTACTTGTGTGTCTACCTCGTTCTTCATACAATGTAAAAACCATCACCTTCCTCCTATAAGGCAAGAGAGTTTAGTTCCTCATGTTTAGAGTAGATGGAGGAAGTTTAAAAAACCTACAAATGTCGGGAATCTAAAATAAAAATAGTAAAATATTGGAAACACTCAGCAGTTCCATCAGTATCTATAAGAGAGAGGGCTGGTTAATGTTTGGGATGTAAATCCACCAGAACTTTGCATTGAGAGTATTTGCTCACCATCATTTTGTTTTATTTTGAAAATATAAAAAATTGACATTTTTGTGCTCATTTCTGCTTCTACCACTGGGCAGAAAATGCCAAACTGTTGCATGTTTAAGCAAACTTATAGGCCTCTCCCCTCAGGCTCTGACTCCACTGGGAACAACAGAGAATTTGCAAACGACTTTGCTTTGCTCCACTCCTCCAAGTCCCAGGCTACAGAATACAGCACACAATCCACATTTGAAACCCAAGCTCCCAGATAAAGCCTACAGTTTTTCAAATACCCAACCGTAGCCAGCCAGCTCCAGCTGCCAGTAAAATGCTTCCAATGGTTGCTACCCTACTGAATTTTTTTAAGGTTATGTTCCCCAACATCACCCCTCTCTTGCTTAAAGCACTGCACTTCATGCCAGAGACAAATGCCCTCTCAGATATTTTCAAAGCAGCCACAATCATGCTAATACATAAAAGAGGCTAGGATCCCTCCCAGTGTGTGCCTTACAGACCCATATCCCTGCCTCCCCACTTACTATCAAATAATGACCAAAATTCTGGCTTCCAGATTGAATGTAGTTATTCTCCACACTCCCCCCACCACCAGGGTTTGGGGTCAATTTTGGGTGCACGTAATCCATGAGGTTTCATCACGTGACCTCCCGTCTCCAACCGCCCCATCCCCCAGCAAACTCCAGGCCCGGCAGTCGCACTGAAACTGTTGCTGGCGTTTGCACCCGTCCCCACGGAGGCCTAGTTGCTACGTGGAGGCAGGGTACGATGGTGGGAGATGCCGGGGACTGTTGGCACCAGTAGCAGTCGCGCGAGAAACGGGAGAGCCAGGAGCAGGCGAAAAAGCACAGAGTCAACCAGGTGCGATGGTTTGGTGCGGTGTGGAGTAAACAGATTACTTTCTGCGCCCGGAGGACTGGCAGAACTGGAATGAAGAGAAATGATTCTCACATTTGCAGCTGGAGATTTCTACTTTTAGAAATATGTATAATAGACTAATTTCGCCATCTGTGAATCTGAGCCTGCAGCTCTGCACATCATTATCCTGTCAGGAGAGTTATGAGGAACAGCTTCAGGGCAGAATTAATCATCGATTGAACAGCACCTTACTGTATGCGTATCACCCAACCACATGATCCCACAGAAACCTTCGGGAAAGCATTTTATTCAACCTTTCATGTTTTAAATGTGCTGATTATAACTGAAAGACAGGCATACTGTCAATTCCCTATGATTTGGCTCTCGGATTGTTAACAGCAGTGCCCAGGGGAATCAATCCTTGATTCCTAGAGACAGTCAGGGAGGGTTGGAAATTGTCCATATTGACCAAACGTGTTTTACACAGGGCTGCCTCTCGCAGGATAACACCAATATGGCCCAGCACTGGTCACAGAAATGGCATTTGCCTGGGGTAGTGAAAATTCTAGCTTGCAATACTCAAGATAATGAGTTCTGTCAACAGCCCGAGACCACTCAGTTTAATTGCTGTTGGTGGGGGGACTTTACATATTCAAGGAAGCTTGCAACTTTTGCGTATTTCCAGTATAGAAGCGGTCCAGCATGGATGTGTGGGGCACTGCACCCTGTACCTCCCTATTGACCTACTTCACCTTACCTTACAACTAATCTCTTTCACCTCCTTCTGTGCTGTAAGATTCTATGATTCTCAAGTAGATTCTTTGCTGCAATATGACGCATGATCTAGTTTTAGATTGCATGAATGGTTCCAGGGATGGGGGATCTTAGCTACAAGGACAGATTGGAGAAGCTAGATTTATTTTCAGTAGAGCAAAGGAGGTTGAGGGGTGATTTGATCGAGGTGTACAAGATTATGACGGGTTTGGATAGGCTAGACGGGGAAAGGCTGTTCCCACTAGTTGATGGTACAAGGACTAGGGGACACAGATTTAAGGTTTTGGGCAAGAGATACAGGGGGGACGTGAGAAAAAACTTTTTTACGCAGCGAGTGGTGATGACCTGGAACTCGCTGCTGACGGAAGTGGTGGAAGCAGAGACACTCAATGTTAAGGATAGGCACTTGAGGGAAATAAACTTGCAGGGCTACGGGGATAGAGCGGGGGAATGGGACTGACTGGATTGCTCTACAGAGAGCCGGCACGGACTCGATGGGCCGAATGGCCTCATTCTGTGCCGTTATGACTCTATGGGGTAGAAATTAGGTCGCGCCCCATTTGGGGCGCAAATATCGTCCGGACGCAAATATTAGCGCCTGCCGCTAATTATCGGCACTGACAGGAAACTTCACTTTTACCGCCCCGGGAGGTGAGTGGAGCGCTAAAGCAGGCGCTGCACACCTCTCTTAAGGCGCAACGGCCAAGGAGTGAGGCGCTAACTCGGAGCGCTGGCGAAGCTCATGTAATGTCAGTCAGCAATGGAACACACACACAGTGGCACGGGCCAGTTCTTAAAGGGGATGGTTAATCTTGCTTTCCATCCACATCCTGTTCATTGCTGCCTTGAATCTCGGCCTGGAGAGACTTGCACATCAAATGTGCTGGAAAGAACAATGGAGAGTACCAGGCAAGGAGCTCAGAGTGCAGCTCCCACAGTCTCTGCTAAATCGATACAAGGAATGGCAAATCAAAATGAACCTGCAAAGTGCTGCTCAGTACCCAAAACTCCTTCACACAACGTTGAATCTCTCCAGAAGTCTCTCCCTCTCTCTCTCAGAATGCGTAGTTCAAAAATGCCACCAACAATAAAAGACCGGAAGAGGCCCCCTTTAAATAGCGCCCCCCCCAGCCCCACAGCGATTGATAGCGTTCCAGTCTTCTGGTCGTTGGAAGCGCCAGGCGGTAAGGCAGGGGCGCCACTCAATTTCCGCTACGGGGCGCCCCAAGGGCGTTGCACCATGGAATGACGTCACAATCTGCGCGCGCAGGTGGTCGCAGCGGTAAGTTTTAGCGCCGCCGCACAATCTCAAGTTAAGTTCTCGAGCGGCGCAAACATCGCTGCGCCCGGGCGTTAGCGGCTTTGCGCCCCATTAGCGCCCTCTTAAGGCGCTAACGGGAGGCGCAACCAAGTGAATTTTTACCCCTATGACTCTATGATGTTAGGAAGCCATATATTTGAGAGGACTGGTAGCCATTTGGTGCTTGTTGGTCTCACAGTCCCTGATATTATTCTCATTGTTTGATTTAATTGTACATCAACAAGTTGCAGATTTGGCTCTAATATCCATCTTGAATAAGGGGCCAAATTGTCTGTTTCCAAGTTTATTGGAACCATTGAAGCACAGTGCAGAAGGAGGCCATTCAGTGCATTTTGACCATGCTAGTGCTTTTCTACAGCAATCTAAAACTAGACCCTGTCACTCCAAAGCCCCGTATCTTCCTCTAACCTTACCAGTTCTCATTGACTCCTTCAAAATGACCAGCAGTGCTTCACAAATCTCCTTCCTTGTCTCTCTTAAGTAACCTGGGTTATGGTTTATATCTCACTGGGGAATTCATAGAATCATAGAATGATACAGCAAAAAAAGAGGCCATTGGGCCCATCGTGCCTGTGCCAGCTCTTTGAAAGAGCTCTCCAATTAGTCCCACTCCCTGCTCTTTCCCCATTACCCTGTATTTTTTTCCCTTCAAGTATTTATCCAATTCTCTTTTGAAAGTTACTATTGAATCTGCTTTCACCGCCCTTTCAGGCAACGCATTCCAGATCACAACTCGCTGTGTAAAAAAGCTTTTTCCTCATGTCGCTTCTGGTTCTTTTGCCAATCGCCTTAAATCTGTGTCCTCTGGTTATCGACCCTCCTGCCAGTGGAAAGTTTCTCCTTATTTACTCTATCAAAACCGTTCATGATTTTCAACACCTCCATCAAGTCTCCTCTTAACCTGCGGTCACCTCCGTTCAGTCCGTAAGGGGGACCCCGAGCTCCCGGTGGCCTGTCACTTTAATTCACCGCTTCACTCCCACTCTGACCTCACCGTCCTCGGCCTATTACACTGTTCCACGGAAGCTCAGCGTAAGCTCGAGGAACAGCACCTCATCTTTCGTTTAGGCACGCTACAGCCCTCTGGACTCAATATCGAGTTCAACAATTTTAGATCATAACCTCAGCTCCAATCACATTTATATTTTATTTTATCCACCCTTTTATTTGTCCCCCCCCCCACCTTTTTTTTCCTCCTAGAAGCTGGCAGCTGTCCTTCATTCTGCCAGTGGATTTCACACTTCATTCAGCCTTAATCTGTCACATTAACACCACCTCTAGCCTTGCATATCTCTTAATGTCTCTTCATCTCCCCCTTTGTTCCTTTATCCCCTCCCCCTTTTCCCAGCTTTACCCTGGCCTTAAATCTATTTGATTTCCGGCTCTTCCCAGTTCTGATGAAAGGTCATCGACCTGAAACGTTAACTCTCTTTCTCTCTCCACGGATGCTGCCTGGCCTGCTGAGTTTTTCCAGCGTTTTCTGTTGTTATTTCTCCTCTTAACCTTCTCTGCTCTAAAGAGAACAACCCCAGCTTCTCCAGTCTCCACATAACTGATGTCCTACATCGCTGGTACCATTCTAGTAAACCTCTTCTTCACCCTCACCAAGGTCTTGACATCCTTCTTAAAGTGTGGTGCCCAGAATTGAACACAATACTCTAGTTGAGGCTTAACCAGTGTTTTATAAAGGTTTAGCATAACTTCCTTGCTTTTGTGCTCTATTCCCCTATTAATAAAGCCAAGGATCCCATGTGCTTTTTTAACAGCCTTCTCAACTTGTCCTGCCACCTTAAAATATTTGTGTACATACAGTCTCTCTGTTCCTTCACTCCCTTTAAGATTGTACCATTTAGTTCATATTGCCTCTCCTCATTCTTCCTACCAAAATGTATCACTTCACACTTCTCTGCGTTAAATTTCATCTGCCATGTGTCTGCCCATTTCACCAGTCTGTTTATGTCCTCCTGAAGTCTGTTGCTATCCTCCTCACTGTTGACTAAATTTCTGAGTTTTGTGTCATCTGCAAACTTTGATATTATGCTCTGTATACCCAAGTCCAGGTTATTAATATATATCAAAAAGAGCAGTGTTCCCAACAACAACCCCTGGGGAACATCACAGTATGCTTCCCTCCAGAGAAAAAAACTGTTCACCTCTACTCTCTGCTTTTTGTCACCTTTGTAGTAAAAATCTCCAAGAAGGAGTAATTTGGAAAAAAAAAGAAAAATGAAAGACTTGCATTGATATAACACCTTTCACAACCTCTGGGTGTCCCAAAGTGCTTTACAGCCAATGAAGTACTTTCTGAAGTGTAGTCACTGTTGCAATGTGGGAAACACGGCAGCCAATTTGTGCACAGCAAGCTCCCACAAACAACAAAGTGATAATGACCAGATAATCTGTTTTAGTGATGTTGATTGAGGGACAAATATTCCTCAATAGCCAGGACAGCAGAGAGAACTCCCCTGCTTTTCTTTGAAATAGTGCCATGGGATCTTTTACGTCTACCTGAGAGAGCAGGCAGGGCCTCGGTTTAACATCTCAGCCGAAAGACGGCACCTCCAACAGTGCAGCACTCCCTCAGCACTGCACTGGACTCTCAGCCTAGATTTTGTGCTCAAGTCTCTGGAGTGGGAATATGAACCAACAACCTTCTGACTCAGAGGTGAGGTGCTACCCACTGAGCCACGGCTGACAGGAGGAATACGTAGGCCACCTATTCCTTGGAAGGTAAGAAATTAAATGGGTAGAGAAGCAAAGAGATCTGGAAATACAAATACATAAATTGCTGAAAGTAGCAAAGCAAGTTGATAAGTTGGAGGAGAAAGAATAAGAGGCGACCTGATAGAGGTTTTAAAATTATGAAGGAGTTCAATCGGGTGGATGTGGAGAAACTGTCTCCATTTGTGGGTGAGTCCTGAACAAGGGGGCATAAAAATAAAATAGCCACCAACAGACCAAATAAAGAATTTAGCACAAATTTCTTTACACAGAGAATGGTGAGAATGTGGAACTTGCTGTCAGACGGAGTGGTTCAAACAGATCACATTGACACAGTTAAGGGAGGCTTGATGCATACAGGAGGAAGAAGGGATAGAGGGATATGGGGGCAGGGTGGGAGGAGGTAATTAGAGTGGGCTCGTGTGGCGTGTAAACACCAGCTTCCAGTATTCATGTGTATGCATCTGATTTTATTTTGCCCCACAACCTCCCCTAGCTGGTTGTCTGGTTCTCCTGTCTGGGTAACATAATACTCCTTGTAGCCAGAATTCTTGACCCTTGTCCTAATCATTTCTATTAGATCAGCTGACTGAGTAAAGAGCAGGAATTGAACCTGGGACTTTTAGGGGGTCATTTTAATCTAACTCTCCCGTCGGAACATTGACGGGATTGGGTGCAGCGTGGGTTTTACACTCCGCCCGATTTTACTCTTCATTGAAGTCAATAGACAGTAATTTTGGGCTGGGTGTGAAACCGGTGTTCCACCCAGGGGTTAGGTTAAAATCACCTCGACGTTACTCAGTGACACACTGCCTTTACTAACTGCGCAATCAGGGGAGCTGCCAGCCTGTATTTCCACAATATCTTGAACCCAGCCATCACAGTTTTCTTCACCATTATTGTCTGACCAATTACTATGGGCAGCGCTGACCAGAATAGGCTAGACTGCTTTTTCATGTTTTTTTTGGTGCACTAAAATATAAGCCACAGGGAGAAATGAGGTGGGGCAGAGAGTTAGAATTTAAAAGTGGCCTTTTATCTCAAGGATCTGTGGTCAAATGCAGCCCAGATTTATGGGATGAAAAGCTTTTCTGTCTGCTGGCTATAAAAGTCCTGAGGATTTTTAAATTTGGTCTTTTAGTGTGAAGTTTGCAGCATCAAGAAAAACCAAGGCTGGACACAGAGTAATGGGCAAGGGAGAGCTTTAGTTACCAAACCTGTTATGGCCTTTTTTTGAGGGGGGAAGGAGTCCCTGTTTGCTTAATATATGTATTTCAAATGTCCCAATAAATTGTAAGATGCTGTATTAATGGGAAAAGGGAATGTCATTAAAATTGCGAGTGTCTTTGAAGTCTGGTATTATACACTGTCATTTAAATGGCTGCTTTTCAATCATCCTATTCCGAACTTTTAGAAATGTTTCAGGTATGAGCTCAAAGGATAATGACTAAGTTACACCACCCATTACTGCTTTAATTGGTATTTTAATAAATGGATGCTGTACTGTTAAACCTATTTTTTGACATTTTGTGGCCGATGAAGATTGGCAATAACTAACATACCCCAGACAGGATGGCACTGGCAATCATTTAAATGATGTGATTTGTTAGTAAACAGGATCATAATTTCTTGAATGTTTGCTATAGATAGTTACATCACTAAATGCTTTCTAATTGAATGCATTTATTGTAAACTGTGGGGCAAACATATCAGGCCTTTGACCGTTCAATCGATCTGTACCTTAGTTGCTCTCATTTTCTTCATTGATTCACATGAAGGTAATTTGATCAGAGGAAAGTCCCTAAGAGGCATCAACTTGCCAAAAAAATTTACATATGTCATTCACTTCATTCCAACATTATACGATACGATACGTATATTTATATAATGGAAGCGCACAATCGGCGGTTCCTGTTAACCCGCCAACTACAGACAAGAAAAAAAAGTATTTAAAAAAATCTTGACAATGTGTGGACAAGAAGAAAGATGGGAGAAGTGTGGTTATATTTCCGAGAAGGATCCTTCTTGTGTGTCCCTGTACCTCTGCCTGTGTGTCAGTGTCAGTATCAGTGCGTCAGTGTCAGTGTATCAGTATCAGTGTGTCAGTGTCAGTGTGTCAGTATCAGTGTGTCAGTATCAGTGTGTCAGTGTCAGTGTATCAGTATCAGTGTGTCAGTGTCAGTGTATCAGTGTGTCAGTGTGTCAGTATCAGTGTGTCAGTCTCAGTGTCAGTATCAGTGTGTCACTATCAGTGTGTCACTATCAGTGTGTCAGTGTCAGTGTGTCAGTATCAGTGTGTCAGTCTCAGTGTCAGTATCAGTGTGTCACTATCAGTGTGTCACTATCAGTGTGTCAGTGTCAGTGTGTCAGTATCAGTGTGTCACTATCAGTGTGTCAGTATCAGTGTGTCAGTGTCAGTGTATCAGTATCAGTGTGTCACTATCAGTGTGTCAGTATCAGTGTGTCAGTGTGTCAGTATCAGTGTCAGTATCAGTGTGTCAGTGTCAGTATCAGTGTGTCAGTGTCAGTGTTTCAGTATCAGTGTGTCACTATCAGTGTGTCAGTATCAGTGTGTCAGTGTATCAGTATCAGTGTGTCAGTATCAGTGTGTCAGTATCAGTGTGTCAGTATCAGTGTGTCAGTGTCAGTATCAGTGTGTCAGTATCAGTGTGTCAGTGTCAGTATCAGTGTGTCACTATCAGTGTGTCAGTGTCAGTGTGTCACTATCAGTGTGTCAGTGTCAGTGTGTCACTATCAGTGTGTCAGTATCAGTGTGTCAGTGTCAGTATCAGTGTGTCAGTATCAGTGTGTCAGTGTCAGTGTGTCAGTATCAGTGTGTCAGTATCAGTGTGTCACTATCAGTGTGTCAGTATCAGTGTGTCACTATCAGTGTGTCAGTATCAGCGTGTCAGTGTATCAGTATCAGTGTGTCAGTATCAGTGTGTCAGTATCAGTGTGTCACTATCAGTGTGTCAGTATCAGTGTGTCACTATCAGTGTGTCAGTATCAGTGTGTCAGTGTATCAGTATCAGTGTGTCACTGTCAGTGTGTCAGTATCAGTGTGTCAGTGTATCAGTATCAGTGTGTCAGTGTCAGTATCAGTGTGTCACTATCAGTGTCAGTATCAGTGTGTCACTATCAGTGTGTCAGTATCAGTGTGTCAGTGTCAGTGTGTCAGTATCAGTGTGTCAGTATCAGTGTGTCAGTGTATCAGTATCAGTGTGTCACTATCAGTGTGTCAGTATCAGTGTGTCAGTATCAGTGTGTCAGTGTCAGTATCAGTGTGTCAGTATCAGTGTGTCACTATCAGTGTGTCAGTGTCAGTATCAGTGTGTCAGTGTCAGTGTGTCAGTGTCAGTGTGTCACTATCAGTGTGTCAGTGTCAGTGTGTCACTATCAGTGTGTCAGTATCAGTGTGTCAGTGTCAGTATCAGTGTGTCAGTATCAGTGTGTCAGTGTCAGTGTGTCAGTATCAGTGTGTCAGTATCAGTGTGTCAGTGTATCAGTATCAGTGTGTCAGTATCAGTGTGTCAGTATCAGTGTGTCACTATCAGTGTGTCAGTATCAGTGTGTCAGTGTATCAGTATCAGTGTGTCACTGTCAGTGTGTCAGTATCAGTGTGTCAGTGTATCAGTATCAGTGTGTCAGTGTCAGTATCAGTGTGTCAGTATCAGTGTGTCACTATCAGTGTCAGTATCAGTGTGTCACTATCAGTGTGTCAGTATCAGTGTGTCAGTATCAGTGTATCAGTATCAGTGTGTCACTATCAGTGTGTCAGTATCAGTGTGTCACTATCAGTGTGTCAGTATCAGTGTGTCAGTATCAGTGTGTCAGTGTCACTATCAGTATGTCAGTGTCAGTGTGTCACTATCAGTGTGTCAGTATCAGTGTGTCAGTGTCAGTGTATCAGTATCAGTGTGTCACTATCAGTGTGTCAGTATCAGTGTGTCACTATCAGAGTGTCAGTATCAGTGTGTCAGTGTATCAGTATCAGTGTGTCAGTGTATCAGTATCAGTGTGTCACTATCAGTGTGTCAGTATCAGTGTGTCAGTATCAGTGTCAGTATCAGTGTGTCAGTATCAGTGTGTCGGTCTCAGTATCAGTGTGTCAGTGTCAGTGTGTCGGTCTCAGTGTCAGTGTGTCAGTATCAGTGTGTCGGTCTCAGTATCAGTGTGTCAGTATCAGTGTGTCAGTGTCAGTGTGTCGGTCTCAGTGTCAGTGTGAGTCCCAGTGTGTCAGTCTCAGTATAAGTGTGTCAGTATCTGTGTGTCAGTCTCAGTATCAGTGTGTCAGTGTGAGTGTCCTGCTGATACTTTGTCGCTTCCCAATTTTGATACTATTTGTTCCCAAGTCACATGGCACAGGAACCAGAGTCACGTGATAAAAGGTCGCTCATCCCATTCAGCTGACTTGGGCTGGGGGAAACAGTGTGTGTTTTGTTTTAAATCCATAGATAATTCTTACTACATATTTAGAGTCAGTTCTGGTTGAGGTTTAACAGTTTGTATTGCTGCGCTCATGTTGTGCATGTTACCCTATGTGAAAAGAACTCCGCCAAAAAAAATCATGTACTGCCAACTTTAGAAAAGTGGACTCAAAATAGAAAGCAAAAAGCTGGAAATGCACAGCAAGTGGGTCAACATCTGCAAGAAAGGCAGGATGCCATGCTAAAATTGTACAGGGAATGTACGTTGCTGTAGAGCTCTTGTCATCGTGTACTGCACCCAGTTCTGGTCACCCAGACAAGAAAGAAAGACTTGCATTTCTACAGCACCTTTCACGACCTCAGGACGTCTCAAAGCGCTTCACAGCCAATGAAGTACTTTTGAAGTGTGGTCACTGCTGTAATGTAGGAAATGCAGCAGCCAATTCACAAACAGCAATGTGATAATGACCAGATAAGCTGTTTTTAGTGATGTTGATTGAGGGATAAATATTGGCCAGGACACCGGGGATAACTCCCCTGCTCTTCTTCGAAATAGTGCCGTGGGATCTTTTACGTCCACCTGAGAGGGCAGTTTAACATCTCATCTGAAAGACGGCACCTCTGACAGTGCAGCGCTCCCTCAGCACTGCACTGGAGTGTCAGCCTAGATTTTGTGCTCAAGTCTCTGGAGTGGGACTTGAACCCACAACCTTCTGACTCAGAGGAGAGAGTGTTACCCACTGAGCCATGGCAGGATTGGAGAAACTTGGGATCTTCAGCCTGGAAAGCGGTTAGCCGAGCAGGGATTTAATACTAAATATTATAAAATAAATAAAAGAACGTTCACTTACTTTGCACCTTTAATGTACTGAACATACCAAAGTGCTTCACAGCCAATACATTACTCACTGTGTTGTATGTAATTACAGCAGCAACCTTCTGCACACAACAAGGTCTCACAAACCACAATGAGGGCAATGGCCAGTTCATCTATTTCTGGTGCTGTTAGTGGAGGGATGCGAATGCCATGCTTTTCTTTGGGAAAAGTGCCATTTGACCTATTTTACATCCACCTAAACAGGGCAGCCCCAGATTAATGTCATATCCAAAGAATGGCATCTCTGAAAATACAGTACGACCACCTTGATTTAAAAAAATAATTGTCAGGATGTGGGCATTGCTGGAATGGCCGGCATTTACTGCCCATCCCTAGTTGCCCTGAGCAGGGGCTGAACCACTGCAGTGAAGTCTTTGTGAGTGACTTGCTCGGTCATATTGGTGTGGGGGTTGAGTCACATATCGGCCAGATTGGGTAAGGACGGCAGGTTTCCTTCCCCACAAGACATTAACAAACCAGTGGGTTATTAGGACATTTCATGAGCCTTTACTGATGCCAGTTTTTTTATTTCCAGATTTTTAAAAAACTGAACTCAATTTTTCAAACTCCAACGAGATTTTGTGCTCAGGTCTGGAGTGGGACTTGAACCCACAACCTTCTAACCCAGAGGTGAGAGCTTGAAACTCTTCACATACAGAGTGATCAACGTGTGAAATGGCCTTGCAAGTAGGGCAGTGATGAGAAAAGCCCGAGAGCTACTCAAGAACCAGGTGGATGCTGTGATGGGAGAACTCTGGGACTTTTCTTCTGGATGGATGGACCAGAGGGACCCTGGAGTGCAGGTCCACAGATCCCTGAAGGTAGCAGGATAGCTAGATAAGGTGGTTAAGAAGGCATACGGGATACTTTCCTTTTATTAGCCGAGGCATAGAATATAAGAGCAGGAACTGTATAAAACACTAGTTAGGCCACAGCTAGAGTACTGTGTACAGTTCTGGTCACCACATTACAGGAAGGATGTGATCGCACTAGAGAGGGTACAGAGGAGATTTACGAGGATGTTGCCAGGACTGGAGAATTTTAGCTATGAGGAAAGATTGGATAAGCTGGGGTTGTTTTCTTTGAATGGGCTGAATTGGCACCTTCATCTGCACCTTGTGAACATTTTGGGTTCTGATGAAGGCTTCCCCCTGAAATGTTAACCTATTGTTTCTCTTTTCAGATGCTGATGTGCCTGCTCTGTATTCCAGCATTTTCTATAAAAATCATTTCATTGGGCTGTTGAGAAAGCAGTTGGATGTTGGGTTAGTGGAGAGATGAGCTTGATGGGCCGAATGGCATTTTCTCAATATTGAACTGTTTGTTCCTATCTTCTTGTAGATTTGTTCTTGGTGTTGACTTGTTTCAATGTACACTATGTAATTTAACTTTTCATCTGTCCCATTGTCAAATCCTATAAACTTTGTTATAAACAATATAACGTGGATAAATGCGAGGTTATCCACTTTGGTGTCAAAAACAGAAAGGCAGACTATTATCTGAATGGCAATAGATTGGGAGAAGGGGAAGTGCAACGAGACCTGGGTGTCCTTGTGCACCAGTCGCTGAAGGTAAGCATGCAGGTGCAGCAGGCGGTGAAGAAGGCAAATGGTATGTTGGCCTTCATAGCGAAAGGGTTTGAGTATAGGTCGCATAGGAACAGGGATGTCCTGCTGCAGTTGTACAGGGCCTTGGTGAGACCACACCTTGAGTATTGTGTGCAGTTTTGGTCGCCTTATCTGAGGAAGGATGTTCTTGCCATGGAAGGAGTTCAGCGAAGATTCACAAGGCTGATACCTGGGATGGCAGGAATGACATATGAGGAGAGATTGGGTCGATTGGGCTTATACTCACTGGAGTATAGAAGAATGAGAGGGGATCTCATCGAAACATATAAAATTCTGACAGGTCTGGACAAACTAGATGCAGGAAGAATGTTCCCGATGGTCGGAGAGTCCAGAACCAGGGGTCATAATCTAAGGATAGGGGGTAAGCCATTTAGGACAGAAATGAGGAGGAATTTCTTCACCCAGAGAGTGGTGAACCTGTGGAATTCTCTACCACAGAAGGTAGTTGAGGCCAAGTCATTAAATATATTCAAGAATGAGTTAGATATATTTCTTAAAGCTAAAGGTATCAAGGGATATGGGGAGAAGGCAGGTACAGGGTACTGAGTTTGGAAGATCAGCCATGATCGCATCGAATGGCGGAGCAGGCTCGAGGGGCCGAATGGCCTACTCCTGCTCCTATCTTCTATGTTTCTATGTTAGTTACTGTTCTGCCATGAAATTTGCTCTTCAAAGTATTCAGATGGCACTGGTAGGCCAATCGATTAACACTAATTTGGAATTGGATTCACTCTCATACTAGTTTAAAACATTTTATTTTAATCCAACCCAGTCATTTGGGAATAGAAACATCTAAGATAGTTTTACATGGATGGTACGGCATCGTCTGCAGGCACATTGTAGTCACCTTGACAGCACACTGCAAAGTGAAGAAATGGATCTCCATGGCCCACATGTCTTGGGGGACGGTACTTTGTGTGGGTTTGAAGACTGGGTGTCAGACAGTGAAAACCTGTTTCCCATTGCCACTCTAATGGCATCCACAATCATCAGTGGCACAAAGATAGACCGGTAGGCAGTGACTCAGAGGTTGCAGGAGCCTCCGCTCTCGCTCATCCCCAGCAGATCCCCACTTGATCACTGCACTTCCAGATCCCTTGCTTGCTCTAACAAATCTCACTACAGGAAACTCTTTGGTATCCGGCACTGACGGAACCGGGATGGTGCCGGTTGATTAAAAATTCCGGATAACGGAGAGGTATATCCACCGAGGCTATTTTGAACAAACAAAAATTAAAAAATCAAGAAATATGCAGTATAATTGGGTACTCCCCTACAGAATGTTGTGTTAAATGGATGGTGGAAGATGCTTGATTTAGTACAGTAATGCCAGTTGAGGGTAATCCATAACTCTTTAATTACTTAACAGTAAAACAAAACTTATAAACGACTGTATACTGTAGTTTTCGGAGTATGAATTCTGCCGGTTATTAGAGAATTCCGGATATTTAGGTGCCGTTTAAACATCTCAGGAGTAAGAGCCACTAAATGTGACAGTCTGGTGTGTTTGGACAGCTTAAGAGACCTAGGTGCCTAGTTTGAAGCTTGGTGAAAAGTGACATACCATAGCAAACAGTGCATGTATGACTGAGAGCCATTGTAGAAAAAAATGTGTCTGTCTGCGTTAACATGGGCTGTCAAATATTACCCTGCATCTACTGAAAGTAGACCATCACTAAACACTTGAAATCTTTTTGGATGCGTGTCACTCAAATAAAAGAACACATTTGTTAAAGTGTGCCGTGCAATCTGCCTCTCTGTCATCATGAGGTATTGGGCTCAGCTCTGGTGCACTTCTCCTGATGTATATCCTGCTGACACGCACTGTCTACACTCACGCATGACGTCTATCCACTTGGTAAGGTAGGGAGGGGTGTACAGAACCACACACCTTCAGGAGAGCTGGGGAGAAAATTGGACAACATTTAAAAAAAAAGATGGCCATAGTAATTATCTCTTCCAGCAGTTTCATTGCATGCATTTTAGAGGTTGTAAAAACAAACTCAATGGATGCAATCAATGTTACTATTGCCTGAATAATGTGGATTTTGTCGCTAATCCCAGCACACACCCCAGCAGCAAAATAATAAATGCGCTTCTCGGGCTGTCTCTGTGATCATGTAAATAGCTACTACCTCTCTCTGAGCTTTCTCATTTCAAGAAACTAGAATTGAAGAGCAGATTTAGTTATGTTTCTGCCCCCAAGAGTGCAGCAGTGATAGTGTCAGCGATTACTTTTCTTAAAATTGAGAAATCCAAGGGAAGAGCCAAGGCCTATAGGAAAAGGACAAGGACAGAAGAGCAGGCCATTCAATGCTCAACCTATCCATAAGACGGTGCAACTTCCTGCAGCAGCACCATGGCAGAAATGAGAAGAGCCCTGAATTTCCACGGCGGTTTTCCTGATCTCCTGCTTTAACTTCAGTGAAAGATCGGCGGAAACCCCTGAAAACAGCCATTTACACCGTTTCGCTGGGGAGAGCGGGACACTCCCCGGAGAAATTCATAGCCAGGGTGAATTAGGAATTAGTGACCAGGTGACACCAACCCTGGGTTCCAGAAGACTCCAGAAAGACTGAAGGGAGGCATGGCATTTCACAGTTTTGAGATTCTGGGGAAGATAGAGTAACTCACGGGAGCCACTGCCAATTGTGGTAGCCAGCTGATGATGTAGTCTTCCTGCTCCTGATCACCATCCAGTGTCCTCACCCCCCATGCACATTTGCATTTCAAACAAAGACAAAATAAGTCACTACCATCAAGGAGAGGCAAATATTGGGAAAGAAATTCGCATTTAAAAACAAATTAGCTGTAAAATACCAAGGCTTTGCATTTTCTGGGTGTAGACTATTTTCTCTGTAGTTGAGGGCTGTGGAGGAACTTCTAGAAACTTCCTAGGAGCACGGAACAGACGAATTAATCGCCTATACTTAATCTCAAATGTACCAAGAGCCTCACTCCCATTACTTGTTACTTAATATAAAGAGGCCCACTGTTTCGGATCAACCACGAGTGATTCTATTGTCTGTCTATTGTCACATGGAAATATAAATTATAGAGGGGGGGGGGGCAATGTTCACTTTTCTAATTACACCTGCATCAAATGGTCTAACGACAGTAGTAGCATTTGTTGCATAAGATTGGTTTTTTTTGTTGAGTAAACCGATTAATCGTGATATTTGTTCTGTGGGAAAAAAAACTGTTAAAGACATTTATGACTTATAGTAAAACTCCAACAACAGCTAAACTTTAGTATTTCCCCTCTACAATTTAAAGTTTGCAATTTTTTTTGCAGAAACATAAAATGGTTGTTGCAACATTAGAAAGACCAGAGCAAGCATGTGTGTCTGTGTGTGAGGCTGCCTGCAGCAACATGGCAGCAAGGTGCTGCGCCTCACTGCGGCATTCTCAGCCTGTGTGATTGACGTGAGCCAAGCCCCGCCCCCGCCCCGCCGCTCCCATCTGCAAGAGGAGGAGCTCTCCAATCCTCATTAGCGACAAAGCAACCATAAATCACCCATCGATTCAAGTTCGGACATCAACAACATAGTCATTTGTCTATAAAATCCCTGCCTGCTGCTCGATATTACGGTTGCTGCGTATTTAGCAGATTAAGGTTTGTCTTACTGTCTGGCGAGCCCCCCCCCTTCATCCTGTGGTTTGGTCGCGGCCGGAGGAAGGTTGGCGAGGGAGCCACGTGGTGTGGTGTTGCTATAAAAGGCGCGGCGGGCGCGAGCTGCCATTACTCAGCAGGCAGCAGCCGCAACGAGAGGTCGCCCAGCACCGCCCCAATCACTCACTTACCCGCCAGCAGCAGCACCACCACTACCATGAACGGCCAGATCAACGGCTTGCACGAGTCCACGCTGGACGAGAGAACGTTCCTGTTCACCTCCGAGTCGGTCGGGGAAGGTCACCCGGGTGAGCAGCGCCTCCGTCCCGCGGGTTCCGGCAGCCGCAGGCCCACGCGGTAAACCCGGGCTGGCGCGGCCCGGCCCGCTTCGGTTGTAGTCGCGCGGGCCAGGCCGGGCCGGGCCCGCAGCGCCCCGGGCTCGAGTGATCCGTGCGGCGGCTCCGCCCGATCCTCCCCAGCGGAGCGTGTGGCCGGGCAGCGTTGACTCGACGACCGGCTCCCAGCGCACCGCCGCCTGAGAGAGAGAGTGAGTGCGCTGCTGGGTGGGGGGGTTGCTGGCGAGCCGCGGCTGTGGGTAGCTGCCTGGCCCGACCGGAGGCCGCGGGTTTTGCCGCTCCGGCCTCCCGCCGCCATTTGCCGCACCGACTCCGGGCGCCGGGGGGGCGGGCGCGCGCCCGTGACGTGCCCGCTGGCCAATCGCAGCGCGGATCCAGCTGTCAGCGCGGCTCCGCCAATCGGATGCGGGGCGGTTGCCGGACCGGCCGCTCCGATTGGCGCCTGCACCTGTCACTTGACCTGAGTGGCGTGCTCTGCGGCCAATCAGAATAGGGCTGCGATCCCCAGCTTGTGTTTTGAGCCAGTTGTGAAGACCCGGCCAGGCGCCTCGCTGACAGCAGCGGCCCGGCCCCCCGGCTGCTCACTTTGTCCATGTCAGGCTGGATGGCGAGCATGGAGCAGCATCACTGCTAAACCCAGTCCATGCCCCACGTTTATTTTGTGTCCCAAAAGCACTCGTCCTGATTGATTGACTGCCCCAGCCAGTTTCTGCCCAGCCCACAGTTGGATTGTATTGCTGCTGTGCTGCCTGAGATCAGCTCGCTCACCACGATTCACTTCAACCTGGGATGGATGATGGGCTCGGGGCGGCTGCAGCAGATACTGCAAAATAACATCGTACCAAATCTGTCTTAAATATAATTTCAGTCTTGAACTTGCAATAAATATTTTGGAAGGAAGGTTGGTAGGAGAAGGAAGATAGTCATCAAGTTGACCCTGATACAATTGCCTGGGAGCTGGGAGTGCTGTCTTGAGGAAGCTACATTACAAATGTCAAGTTTTGGTCTGGGAGACTTGGGTGATTTGGAGTAATATGATGTGACATTGGGTATACCAGGACCTTTTAAGAAAATGTAATTTCAGTTGCCAGAGGAGAAAGAGTAATGACAGGTTTTGATAGTGGATGGATGTTAACTGAAGGTAATTGCTCTTGCAGATAAAATCTGTGATCAGATTAGCGATGCTGTGTTGGATGCCCATCTCAAACAAGATCCTGATGCCAAAGTTGCTTGTGGTAAGTTCTGATGTCAGTTGCTTCTACTATGGTAATGAATTGTACCCTGTCAAAGTAGTGGTGCATTTGTGATTTTCAAATAGATGTGCTGAGACTATAAGGCTGTCGCCATGCAGCAAGTTTCTTGAGCTGACTTGGCTAAATTACTGAGCAATGGCCAGGAATATGCAATTCAAATCTGCTGGTTGGTTGTTGTTGTGCTTGTCGGGCATTGCAACAAGCACTGTTGTAAACGATCCATATTTCCAAGCGAAGTTGAGCAACGCAACTAAACTTTACAGCTTATGAGAAACTTTCCTTGGCTAGTGAGCTCAAGTTCAAATATTCAAATCTAATCTGATTGGGTGGTGGGAAGAAGAGATATTCAAAACTGATCTTGGGTGAATTTATCTTGAATTGTTGGGTTTTTTTGTCTCGAATTGTGTAGTAACTGATCTTTTCCTTTGCAGAGACTGTTGCAAAGACCGGTATGATTCTGCTGTGCGGAGAGATTACCTCCAGGGCATCTGTCGATTACCAGAAAGTCGTACGAGACACCATCAGACATATTGGATACAATGATTCTTCAAAAGGTGTGTTGCAAAGAGGGTCTTTTGGCTTCCTCAGTTGCCCTGTCTTAACTGCAGAACTGCAGTAACTATGAACTTGTGTGTTACAGGCTTTGACTACAAGACCTGCAACGTTCTAGTTGCTTTGGAGCAGCAGTCTCCAGATATTGCACAAGGTGTTCATTTGGATAGGAATGAGGAAGATATTGGTGCTGGAGATCAAGTAAGACCAGTTTGGCTACATCTGAAGCTATAAAAAGATTCCACCATTTCAGTTGGAAAATGTGGGTTTTGTAGTTGTGAAACTAAGCTGTAAAACATCATCATTTTTCAGGGTCTTATGTTTGGTTATGCCACTGATGAAACCGAGGAGTGCATGCCCTTGACTATTGTTCTTGCTCACAAACTGAACGCTAAAATGGCGGAGCTGCGTCGCGATGGCACTCTGCCCTGGCTCCGGCCAGATTGCAAAACTCAGGTGAGATGAACTTAGTGCCGTGATTGTTTGATTTTTGGACTTGTAGCAGTGACTCTGTTTTTGACCACTTCTGAAATGAGTCAGATTTCCTCCAGCTTATTGTTGGCATACTCTGATTACTGCAAGTACCTATGTACCTGTCTTGTGCTCCATTTCCCTCTCCAGGTGTCATACAAGGCTGAGCCATAGGTGTGGATCCTAGTGGTAGTGTGTGAACCCCCCAACTCCGAGCTCACTTTCTTTTCCCACATTGTAAAGACACTTTCTGCCACTGCCACAGCATTGCCTGCCTCCATCCCACCTCTGTTGCCAGAGCTTCAGCCCACTTGTTGCCTCCGAGCTGTCTTCTCCATCACTGTCTGATCTCTAGTACCTGCACACTTCAACACCAACCTTTGTTGCTTCACTAATCTCTGCTTCTCCTGCCATCTGGAACTCCCAACTTGAAATCTCCTGTTGACCCCCTCGTTTGTCCATTCACTCTCTGCCACCTTGTAAAATGCTCAGCGGTCCTTTGAATGTAGGTGAGGGTTCTACTCTGACTGTTGCTGGACTAGAGGTTCAGTAATGCCAGTCACCTTCTGATAACCATGCCCACGTGACCAGTTGGTGTGGGTAGGCTTTTTGGAAAAGATGACAGCCGAGCCCAGTCCTGTCTTGGCCTAGCATAGAGTTGCAGCTGGAGAGTGAGTAGGAACCCCAGCAAATGCTTCCTCCTTGCTGCTGCCAATTGTTCTGGTTAAATGCAGTCTCTCTGAAAACTGGTGATTAGAGAAATGTTAATGTTTAAGGTGTTAAATTTCTCCCTTTTCTGATGTGCAGGTGACTGTGCAGTACCTGCAGGACCATGGTGCTGTTATTCCTATCCGTGTACACACCATTGTCGTCTCTGTGCAGCATAATGAAGAGGTTCCACTGGATGAGATGAGGGATGCACTGAAGGACAAAGTTGTTAAGGCTGTTGTACCATCCAAGTACCTGGATGATGAGACCATCTACCACCTGCAGCCCAGTGGACGTTTTGTTATTGGCGGACCACAGGTTGGCTAGAGCTGTCGTTCTTTGTATGCAGGGCTTCTGAAACCACTGGTGGAGTCTTAGATTAGTGTGTGCTTCATGAGGCTGGGTTTTCTGCATGCAGTTATGCTTTGCTACTTCTCTATCTCTGCAAACAAGTGGTGTGTTTTTTTTCCCCTATTGCTTCTTGCCGGACCTCTGTTCTATTGGTGCTGGGTTTCCTTTGGCAGCTCATGAATTTCTTTGTCTCGGCAGATTATTTGACCCTGGCAAGGGCATGAGAGCATCACCGCTGAACCCAATCCTTTACATGGGAAGGGTTGCTGGATAGTGGCTGGGAGCACTAACGTTGTCTTCTGTTTCCTTGACTGGAAGCACCCGACTGCTGTCCTGACTGAGCTAACTCCGCACAGGCTAGGCACTGACCCTGGTGCTTTCCTCGACTGTGATTTCAGCTTCTTGCTGATTAAGTCTGAGTTGGTGGGGGGGGGGGGGGCTGCTGCTTGCTTGGCTATTTGTCTGCTGAGAGTGCTGCAGATTCTCTGTGCATAACTTGTGAAATAGTGTCTTGATTTTTCAAATGGCTAGAAGCAGCATTCAATGTTTAAAACCAGTGGAAGCTTAAACTTGTGACCATGGCTGCTTGTACCTCCAGGTCAGTAGCAGTATTGTCACTAGGTATATTTATAGTAATAGTACTGGGGGAGGAAAGAGACACAAACCAGTATACACTTCAGTGTTGTGGCCTAATCTGCCTCAAAAGCTCCATTTCCAGTGACTGTCCTGCACCCACCAGTACTTCTCCATCTCAAAATACTATTAACACACCATGCAAGTTTAATGCGCTCTAGCAGGCCAGTTAGCTGGTGTCTCAAACTTGTGTAGTTCTCTTCCCCTTTCAAACACACGCTCCAACACTACTGAAATCCTAGTGACAATACTGGCAAGTGTTCATTTTATTCTGATAATTAAGACTTAAAAAAAAAACCACCTCTCAAACAGGGAGATGCAGGCCTCACTGGGCGAAAGATCATTGTTGATACCTATGGTGGATGGGGTGCACACGGGGGTGGTGCTTTCTCTGGCAAGGACTACACCAAAGTGGATCGCTCCGCTGCCTATGCTGCTCGATGGGTTGCCAAGTCTCTGGTAAAGGCTGGCCTGTGCCGACGTGTCCTTGTGCAGGTGAGTCACTGATGGCTGCAAGTTCATGTGTGTAATTGGTGTGTGGGGTGGGCATTAAAGTAACCAGCAAATGGCTTTTCCTGATGGCTGCATGGATCCTGGTCTGCTGGAGTTGGATAGGAACATGGGGATTGCTAGGTGAGAAGATCACGGTCGACCTACTTTGTCTTGTACCACATTAGTAGTCGCATGACACAATAATGGGAGTTATGAATGATTGTAGACTAATTGATAGAAATTGACTAATCATAATCAAAGACCCAGACATTAAGCAAGGAAACAGTGATGGAGAGCTTTGGGAATCAAAGGTCCAAAGTCACCCGTTACTCCCAAGCACGCTACACTCACCGCACGTCATCTCTCAAATTATTGAAGGGAGCTATCTAATAATCCACAATTTATGGTAATGCATGTGCTTGGGGAATTGACCAGGACCCCACTGATCACTATCCAGTGACGGCTGTCAAGTGATTGAGGTTTAATTGTGGTACCCTCCTCCCCACAGCTCAGCATTTGCTGTCTAGGCTCATGTGTGGTCTTGTACATTGGAGATAATGTTTTATCTACTCCCATAGGTGTCCTATGCCATTGGAGTGGCACACCCTCTATCCATCTCCATCTTCTCCTATGGGACATCTGAAATGAGTGAGAAGGAGCTGTTGGAGGTTGTGAAGAAGAACTTTGACCTCCGTCCTGGTGTTATTGTCAGGTAAACGCTGGTGACTTGGTAGTGGTTGGGTGGGGTGGTAGGAGTGTGGTGAGTTTTAAAGGAGGAAAAAAAAAACCTAGGGTGATTGAAAAATGCAATAAAACATCTGACTGTGTTTTCCAGGGATCTGGACCTGAAGAAGCCAATTTACCAGAAGACAGCAGCCTATGGCCACTTCGGTAGGGATAGCTTCCCCTGGGAAGTGCCTAGAAAACTTAAGTACTGAGTGTAAAGTCTTTCTCCCCAGACCTGTTGGTGTATAATACAGAGAAGCTGCAGGCTCTCGGAGAAAGACCCCTTCCCATATATCCTGTCCTCCCATAACTCCATACAACGCTAGTGGCAGAATCTTCTCCCCCCTACACTCTCCCATTACGCAGCGCTTGTCCTTAACCCTCTGTGCTAGCCACAGCATTGCTAATGTGTAGTTTTGTTCAGCAGGGCGAGGGTTGAAAGGGACCATAAACTAAAGAGGATCAAATTTTGGGTTTCCGTGTTCTAGTTGGGGTTTGGATGACCAGACACTGTCCCAGGTACAACTGTAACCCTATTCTGCAAGACTGCTTTGCATATCACATCCCAAATGAAACATGTAGTGTTGCTTATACAAAGAGGTGATAACCTATTGTCAGTGCTTCACCCAAACATTGGGACACATCTAGTGATGGTGCTTATTGTGTAGTCCTGACCCATAATGTAACTTAAATGTCCTGACACTTAACGTGCAGTCCTGTTTTTGGATTAGCAGCCAGAGTTTAATTCCCCATCCCACCTCCCCTTTTTTGTATTTTTTTTTTGAGGACGTACGTAATGATTTTTAAAAAACAAAAAGGGTTTTTAAAGGAATTGACAACAGCTATGCATTGTTGTTTCTGCACTAGCCAAACCTCGTTTTTAAACTCTTATAAATTTTTCTTTGTACAGGCTCTTGGTAGCCTTGACGTGATACAGAGAAGTCAAGGGCTGCTCCCAAGGCCTGTGGGTTGCACACTTTGGTACTCTTTATCTTCACAAGGAAATAATCCATAACTGCACAATGAGCTCCTGGGTTTCAGACAGATGGACATTGCAGCCATTGTTGTTGAAGCTGGTGTAGATACAGAGAAGCCAGCAAGATGATGGCTCCAGGAATCTAACCTTCATACTTGAATAATATTACGTTCCTATTTATTCTGAGACCTGGCGTAGTTACAGAGAAGCCAGTGTCTCAGTAGGCAGCTTAAAAAAAAAAAACCATATTTTTTTTTAAAAAGATATATATTGCTATTCCTTCAGTCCCAGTATCCCTGGTAGGCCCAAGGTGTCCTACAGAAAGCCCTTGGGCTCAACCTACAAGGGGTCTGGCTGGTGTTAAACACAGGGGCAGGCGAGTGCAGCAGTTGGTGAAGTGCCTCTTGGCTGGTGTTGTACAGAGAAGCTGGCCTGTTTACACGCTCTCTACCACTGCTGTGATCGGCAAGTGCCTTTTTGTAACTTGGCAGTTATTACGTATGTCTGTTATCGGAAGTCCAAATGCTGAGATCTCAATAAAGTGCTAGGTTCTCCATATAAACTGTGTGCTCATCTGTGTTTCTGCATATTCTTTAAAACAAAACTACTATTGAGGTGAGTGGATTACACATTAAACTTTATCTGCAGTACTGCTTATAACTGCTACTCTAAGCACCGTATTGCTGCATAGGGCACTGATTAACTCGAACAAGTTTTAGGAAAGGTTTTGATAAGGTGAATAATAAAGTTTCAGTTGGTTGGCAATTTGCAAACCAGTGTATACTCTGATTATCAAAGAACAAAGGGGATGTTGGGAGGAAATTTTTCAAATAGGGTTATTAGAACCTGGACTGTATCGACACCATGGTGACAGCAGAAACTAATAATTTTAGTGACTTGTATTTATGGCTCCTAGTTTTTTCCTCCTACCCTACTGACTCCCTTAAGACTGTTATCGAGTCCATTTTTCTCTAGAGAATTTGTATGCTTTTCCAGGAGGATGCATGTAAAATGCCAGCAAATGTGAGCTCTCAAATTTCACTCATTTAACTTCATATTTGTAATAGTTTCTGTGCTGCGATTGCATGGCCAGTTAGAGAATTATTAGTAAAGGACTTTAATTGAGTCCCATAAACCATCATAATTTGGTTGTAGCTAGGAGAGTATGCTGCTCCTCACAGGTGATCTTGCACATCATAGGCTTTTTTATCTGATCTGGGCGAGGTGGGGAACAGTACTTTGGGTTGGGTTGATTTTTGAAGGGAGTTGGAAAAGTGATTGCCAGTGGGGTCCAGGGTGGGATTAAAAATTGGCAATTTTTGGAATATATTTTGTTCCAAGGAGGGAGGGTGAGATGTGCAACATGGTGCTGCAGCTCACCCGGGAAACTTGTAAAGTAATTGGGCCATGACTAATACAGGAAAGTGGGGCACCACAGATCTAATGAGTGAGCAACTTTAAAGTAATATTAGTAAAGGGAAAAATTAATGGGACCAAAAGCTGACAAATCCCCTGGAACTGATGGCCTACACCCTAGGGTTTTAAGAGGTGGCTGCAGAGATAGTGGCTGCATTGGTTTTGATCTTCCAGAATTTCCTAGATTCTAGAAGGTTCTCTGTGGATTGGAAGGTAGCAAATGTAACCTTACTGTTAAAGGTGGGGGAGAGCAAACCAGGAACTACAGGCCAATTAGCCTGACCGTAGTGGGGAAATGCTAGAATCTATTATTGGGGATGTGGTACTAGGGCACTTAGAAAATCATATGATTAGGCAGAGTCAACATGGTTTTATGAAAAGGAAATAGTGTTTGCCAAACTCTAATTTTTTGAGGATGTAACTAGCTGGGTAAGAAAGGGGAACCAGTGGATGTAGTATATTTGGATTTCCAAAAGGCATTTGATAAGGTGCCACAAGTTTGTTACACAAGATAAGGGCTTGTGGGGTTGGGGCTAATTAACATGGATTGGTTAACAGACAGAAAATAGTAAGAATAAACAGGTTGGGTTGGCAGGGTGCCAAAAGGATCAGTGCTTGGGCCTCAGCTATTTACAATCTATATCAATGACTCGGATGAGGGGACAGTAATATCCAAGTTTGTGGATGATACAAGGCTAGGTGGGAAAGTAAGCTGTGAGGAGGATGTGATATGGCTGCAAAAGGATATAGACGAGTGGGCAAGATGGAGTATAATGTGGGGACATGTTAAATTATCCACTTAGTAGGAAGAATAGAAAAGCTGAGTTTTTTTGAAAGGGGAATATACAGTCTGCAGTGTTTATCTCAGACAGCCGCCGATATTGGGTAAATGTTGCTAACCATAGGTATCAAAGATGCCACCTAAAACTATTTCAGGGCACTGGCTATTTCAGGCAGTTCAATCCACTGTTTGCACCTTGATGAAGAGCAACTACCTCAGTGCTGAGTCTGTTGCGTGCCCCCAAAGGCTCGAGGACTGAGCCCTTTGGCAGCTTGTTGAGCTTGTCGTTGGGGAGGGTCGGGGTGATGTGTGACTTGCTGCCCGTCTGCTCCAGCGGGTATCAGAGCCTCGGCCCCAACACACTCGCGGGCTTTACATTGGGAAGGTGGTGATTCCTCGTTCTGCAGCATGGCACCGATGGATATCTGTTTATAACATGCTGTGTATATACATTAAGGTAAAGTAGCCAGCAAGGGATTCAGACAAAATTAGTGTTATTCTGACAACTAATGTAAAAAAAAAAGTACTCTTTAGACATGGTGTAGCGTGCCTGTTATAAGCGGTATTGGTGTATCTCCTGTGGCACTGCTGATGGGGACCTGGACAATCCAACTTTATAAATCAAATGGTAGGTGAGAAAGCAAAATGACCAGAGGAAGGATTTGGAAAGTAGTAAGTGTTGCAGTGTTTTTATTTCCTGGGAAATCAAAGTTCCTTTTAGCGTGATGGACAGATGTGCCCTGCCTGAAAACTTTTACATTTGACAATCAGCACGTGGTGTGAAATTTAATCGCCATGTTTAAAATTGGTTTTGTTCTTTGATCTTAATCCCGCAAAGCTGAGACACTGAACTGAAAGATCTGCTCCCACAAACAACCTGTAAAGTCCATTAAAAAAAATAGTTCAGGTGTGTTGTGCCAGTTGCATCCTGTAGTCACAGAAGCTTTGGGTCTGAACATGTGATGTGGTCGTGCGACTATTACAGTTCAATATGGTCCTCTGTCTTGGCCGGGTCTTTCCTCTGCGATTCAGGGTTTGTGTTCTCATCAAGTTTCATGTTTGCGTAATCAAATTCCTCAGCCAGCTGCTCCACGGGAGGTCGGCCGAAAAGGAGGTTGCGCATTGCGTAGCCAGTCATGAGGATGCTGAGGGCAAGAGAGAGAGAATGTGGCTTGGAAATCGGAGTGATTATTTGCAATGCATATGCCCATCTGGTACCGCACATGCGCACTTGATCTGGTTGCGCATGTGCGGTACCAAACGGTGCTGCGGCCTGCCCTGCCACGCTTCCCTTGGCTCCGTGCAGAGAAAGATTGGGAGGGGAAATCAGGAATTTTTGGGGGAGGAGTGTGGGGAAGAGCACAGTGGGGATGGCAGAAGAATGTGATCCGGGGGGGGGGGGGGGGGAGAGAGATGAAGAACTGAGCAAGAACATGATCCAGGTGGGAAGACATAACATTCTCTCCCCACCCCCCCCACAGTTAGACATGGATCATGTTTTTTCTACCGCACCACATTCTCCCTCTCCTTCCCCCAGACCGGGTTGATTTCTTGGAAAGCTCGGCGTATGTGTAGCAAGATTGGACTGGACAAAATCTGGAAGTCATGACACTGTCACTATTCACTTCATACCCAATAAACCTGTTAATCAGTGACCTGCACACAATGCCCCATCTAACAGTGGGGGAGGGAGATGTCAGGAACTGATGGGATGGGGGAGGGTGGAGGAGGAGGTGGTCAGTAATTTGGTGGGGTGAGGGGGAGATGAGAAGGTCCTACCCCCACAAGGGTGAGCTCTGGCTAGAGCCTGATGGTCAGAATGAATGGGTCAAATTGTAAAGTACAGGAAACTCTTGTTTAAACAGCACCTAAATATCTGGAATTCTCTTAACCGGCAAAATTCATACACTGAAAACTCAATAACCGGAAATGTTGCCGAGTTAGTCAGTGGGGGTAGTTCTCTAAACTGCCACTACTCGGCTTCTTGGCACTGTCGGAAGTCCGAACACCTCAATAATAGGAGTCTTGACTCTTGGTTAGAACTAGCCTCGGTAGATAACCCTCTCCGTTATCCGGAATTTTTAAATCAACCGGCACCATCCCGGTCCCGGATACCAAAGAGTTTCCTGTACTTGATTACACAGGCAGGCAAGATCTGATTACACGTTCCAGACAAACTGGTGGGTGTCTTATCCGCCAAGGGGACCAATCAGAACTTTGATGTTGCAAATACACACTTCCTTTGGAAATAGCTGTTCGTACATAGCAACATTAACAAAACCAAGGGTTGATCATCCCCCCACTACTGCACTAAATACTCACCTCCTTCGGAAGGTGAAGTGCTTTCTTTGTGTGAATCTGACAAATCTATCAATCATCGTCGCGTTCTTCCGCTTCTCGTACTCCTCTTGCCTCTTTTGCCTGCGTACAAAAGCCGCCAGCGCGGGGTCAGTGATGTTGATGTTCTCGGTGGTTCCGCTCAACACGGTCTGCAGCTCGGGCGAGATGTCTTCAGTTTCTGATGGCAACACAGACGATTGCAGTCGATAAAATGCTCGCTCTTCTACTCCTGGAAACTTCCAGGATTTTTTACTGATAAGGGGGAAATTAAACTATTGAGCAATGTGGAATATGTTAATGCTGCTGTCTAAATTATGACTCCACCACAGTCTGACAAAAAGACATGGATTACTACAGCGCCTTTCATGACGTCCCAAAGCGCATTACAGCCTACTTTTGAAATGCAGTCACTGTTGTAATGTAGGAAGTGACCATTGTTCACGTGTGGGCTGAGATGGTGCATTTTGGCAAAGTGTTTGTAGGGAACAGGATCAGGAGCGGGCTGTGTTTTATTTAACCCTCCCTATCCCAGAGGAGCCGAGATCAGTTGCAGCCACCGATAGACACAGCGCTCCATTAAATTGTGGGGTCCCAACACGGCTCTCCAGAAAGGATTTCACTCGTACACACCTGTTCCATTCTTAATCTTCTCCTGAAGCTCCACGAAACGTGTGTAATGCTCTTCAAACTGCACCAGTGTAGTGTTCACATAGATATACATGTAACACGAGGGCTCCTCTGACGTGGTGTACACGTAGTGATAATCACCAGCCGGCAGCTGCAACACAAAGCGAGATCCTTTCTGTTATTCCACTGTCATCGCCTTCACAGGAACAGGAACCCTGGCCAATTCCCCCCACCAGCCCAGTGCACTGAGATCAGTTGCAGCATTCATCAGCAATGAGTACTTTGTATTGGTGTTTACTGACAAAATATCGGTAGAAGTGGAAAAGCTAGAAGCTATGGAAGGGGTGAAAATTGATAGACAGGATGTACTAGAAAGGTTGGGTATGCTTAGAGTGGACAAGTTCCCTGGTCCAGAAGACTTGCATCCCAGGTTGCTTAGGGAACTGGGGGAGGAGATAGCGGAAGGGCTTGCCATAATTTTCCAATCTTCCCTAGATGCGGGGGAGGTGCCTGAGGATTGGAAAGTGGCAAATGTGACACCATTGTTCAAGAAAGGGTGTAAGGACAATCCTAGTAACTACAGGCTGGTCAGTTTAATATCAGTGGTTAAAGTTTTAGAAACAATAATCAAGGAAAAAATTAACTGGCACTTGGAGAGGTTTAAGCTAATTAAGGAGAGCCAACAGGGATTTGTAAAAGGCAGATCGTGTTTGACTAATCTAATTGAATTTTTTGATGAAGTAACTGGAGGATTGATGAAGGGAATGCAATGGATGTTGTCTACATGGATTTTCGGAAGGCGTTTGACAAAGTACCACATAGAAGGCTGGTTAACAAAATTGAGGCTCATGGAATAGGTGGGTCAGTGGCAGCTTGGATAAGGAATTGGCTTAAGGACAGAAAACAGCGAGTTGTGGTAAATGGCTGTTTTTCAGACTGGAGGATGGTAGACAGTGGTGTTCCTCCCCAAGGGTCAGTGCTGGGGCCACTGCTTTTTGTGATACATATATAAATAAATGACCTGGATATTGGAATAAAAAGTAGAATTTCTAAATTTGCCGATGACTCCAAACTTGGGGGTGTGACAAACTGAGTATGATACCAATCGACTGCAGCAGGACATAGAAAAGCTAGCAGAATGGAATTTAATACAGAGAAGTGTGAGGTGATGCATTTTGGCAGAAGGAACAGGGAGAGGCAATATGCACTTAATGACACAGTTTTAAAGAGTGTGCAGGGACAGAGGGACCTGGGAGTTAATGTGCATAGGTCCCTGAAGGTGGCAGGACATATTGAGAGAGTGGTTAACAAGGCATATGGCAAATAACAACAGAAAACGCTGGAAAAACTCAGCAGGCGAGGCAGCATCCGTGGAGAGAGAAACAGTTAACGTTTCAGGTCGAAGACCTTTCGTCAGAACTGGAAATAGCAGGAAATGAAATAGATTTAAGGCAAGGATAAAGCTGGGAAAAGGGGGAAGGGTTGAAAGAACAAAAGGAGAGATTAAGAGATATTGAAGGCAAGAGGTGGTGTTAATGTGACAGGTTAAGGCTGAAAGAAGTGAGAAATGCACTGGCAGAATGAAGGACAGCTGCCAGCTTCTAGGAGGGGAAAAAAAGGAGTGGGGGGGGGGCTGAGGTTATGATCTAAAATTGTTGAACTCGATATTGAGTCCAGAGGGCTGTAGCGTGCCTAAACGAAAGATGTGGTGCTGTTCCTCGAGCTTACGCTGCGCTTCCGTGGAACAGTGTAATAGGCCGAGGACGGTGAGGTCAGAGTGGGAGTGAAGCGGAGAATTAAAGTGACAGGCCACCGGAAGCTCGGGGTCCCCCTTACGGACTGAACGGAGGTGTTCCGCAAAGCGGTCACCCAATCTACGTTTGGTCTCCCCAATGTAGAGGAGACCACATCGTGAGCAGCGAATACAGTATACTAAATTGCAGGAAGTACAAGTAAATCGCTGTTTCACCTGGAAGGGGTATTTGAGGTCCTGGACAGTGAGAAGGGGGGAGGTATAAGGGTATGTGTTGCATCTCCTACGCTTGCACGGGAAGGTGCCGGGCGAAGGGGAAGGGGTGCTGGGGATGGTAGAGGAGTGGACTAGGGTGTCGCGGAGGGAGCGGTCCCTACGGAATGCTGAAAGGGGAGGTGAGGGGAAGATGCGTTTGGTGGTGGGATCATGCTGGAGGTGGCGGAAATGGCGGAGGATGATCCGTTGAATGTGGAGGCTGGTGGGGTGAAAGGTGAGGACAAGGGGAACTCTATCGTGGTTCCGGGAGGGAGGGGCAGGGGTGAGGGCAGAAGTGCGGGAGATAGAACGGACACGGTCGAGGGCCGTGTCGACCACGGTAGAGGGGAATCCTCGGTTGAGGAAAAAGGAAGACATGTCGGAAGCACTGGTATGGAAGGTGGCATCATCAGATCAGATGCGGCGGAGACGGAGAAACTGGGAGAATGGAATAGAGTCCTTACAGGAGGCGGGGTGGGAGGAAGTGTAGTCCAGGTAGCTGTGGGAGTCAGTGGGCTTGTAGTGAATGTTAGTCAATAACCTATCCCCAGAGATGGAGACGGAGAAGTCGAGGAAGGGAAGGGAAGAGTCGGAGATGGACCATGTGAAGGTGAGGGAAGGGTGGAAATTGGAAGCATAGTGAATGAAATGTTCTAGTTCAGGGCGAGAGCAGGAGACGGCACCGATACAGTCATCAATGTACCGGAAAAAGAGGTGAGGGAGGGGACCCGAGTAGGACTGGAACAAAGAGTGTTCCACATATCCCACGAAAAGGCAGGCATAGCTAGGACCCATGCGGGTACCCATAGCAACACCTTTAATTTGGAGGAAATGGGTGGAGTCAAAAGAGAAGTTGTTCAATGTGAGAACAAGTTCAGCCAGGCGGAGGAGGGTGGTGGTGGATGGGGACTGGTTCGGCCTCTGTTCAAGGAAGAAGCGGAGCGCCCTCAGGCCATCCTGGTGGGGAATGGAGGTGTAGAGGGATTGTACGTCCATAGTGAAAAGGAGGCGGTTGGGGCCGGGAAACTGGAAACTTAAAATGGCGGAGGGCGTCGAGATATTGGGCTTCATAAATAAAGGTATTGATTACTGGAGTATTGCGTCCAGTTTTGGTCACCACACTTTAGGAAGGATGTGAAGGCCCTTGAGAGGGTGCAGAGGAGATTTACCAGAATGGTTCTGGGGATGGGGGATCTTAGCTACAAGGACAGGTTGGAGAAGCTGGATTTGTTTTCATTAGAGCAAAGAAGGTTGAGGTGTGATTTGATCGAGGTGTACAAGATTAGGACGGGTTTGGATAGTCTAGATAGGGAAAGGCTGTTCCCACTAGTTGATGGTACAAGGACTAGGGGACACAGATTTAAGGTTTTGGGCAAGAGATACAGGGGGGATGTGAGGAAAAACTTTTTTACGCAGCGAGTGGTGATGACCTGGAACTCGCTGCTGACGGAAGTGGTGGAAGCGGAGACACTCAATGTTTTCAAGGGGAGACTGGATAGGCACTTGAGGGAAATAAACTTGCAGGGCTACAGGGATAGAGCGAGGGAATGGGACTGACTGGATTACTCCACAGGGAGCCGGCACAGACTTGATGGGCTGAATGGCCTCCTTCTGTGCCGTAATGACTCATTACCAACGTGCCGACCCAGCAGAGACGAGGGATCGCAGCTGGGATCTTCCTGCACTGTATTGCTCAGTACCACAGTGGGTGGTGCAATTTCCCACTGAGTCATCAAGGAAACTACTGCAGGTATTTGGAAAGGGGGTCAGGGGTGAAAGGAGAGAAGTTCAGATTAGACACCAGCTAACATATTGCTACACGTTCTAATTATTAATAACTAGGGCAGGTATTTGTATCACGGTGATATTGTTTGTACATGTCCAGAGTAGACTCAGCTTGAAGCTAGGAGGCACTCTGGGCCTGCACTCACCCAGTTATACTGTCACCTTGATCATTTTGCCATTACAATAATTCAGAAAAACAAATTCTGCCAACCTGGCATTATCGGGTCTGCAGGATATTTAGCCTCTGACCTGCATCTTGTCTCCCTCCTTCAGGCTGTAGTTTTTCTTCTCGGCCAGAATCTCCACGGCCAACTCCCCCTTCAGCACCTGGATGCTGGTGTTGCCCAGATCCTCGCTCACAAAGTTCTCCAGGTGAAGCCCTTCAAGCACAGAGATTTAGAGTCAGCTGCAATCTGCTGGTTAAAGAGCTGCAGAGACCCCAGCTCCCAACCGTGACATAGAAGGTACAGCAAATTCTGCCCAACTGGTCTATGCGCAGTTTATGCTCCACACGAGCCTCCTCCCACCCTCTTCATCGAACATATTGGAGGCCGGAATAATGTTGCTGTGGAGCCGGCAAAGAGTGGACTTTCACGGCTTGGGAATCTCGCACTGCTGAGGCTTTTCTCCGCAGCGCTGTTGGAATCTCGCGCTGTTGGAATCTCGCACTGCTGAGGCTTTCCTCCGCAGCGCTGTTGGAATCTCGCACTGCTGAGGCTTTTCTCCGCAGCGCTGTTGGAATCTCGCACTGCTGAGGCTTTCCTCCGCAGCGCTGTTGGAAGGTCAGGGAATTCTGAACAAAGTGCAGACATCACAGAAACTTTAAAATGATGGTGGAGAAGATCAGCTCCATTTATAGGCTGCAGGGAGAGTCCCAATGCAGTTTCTGTACTTTAACACTGACTTTAACTCTGGACTCTGTCCTATTGTCTCCTATCTACCAGGATATATGTATCCTAATAATTGCTATGTAGCTTGAGTTTTCCGTGTCCATTCGAGTAGAACAGTGGCAAATGGAATTTAACCCTGAAAAGTGTGAGGTGATGCATTTTGGGAGGACTAACAAGGCAAGTGAATACACAATGAATGGTAGGACCCGAGGAAGGACAGAGGATCAGAGGGACCTTGGTGTGCATGTGCATAGATCCCTGAAGGCAGCAGGACAGGTAGATAAGGTGGTTAAAAAGGCATATGGGATACTTGCCTTCATTAGCCGAGGCATAGAATATAAGAGCAGGGAGGTTATGATGGAGCTGTACAAAACGCTAGTTAGGCCACAGCTGGAATACTGTGTGCAGTTCTGGTTGCCACACTATAGGAAGGATGTGATTGCATTGGAGAGGGTGCAGAGAGATTCACCAGGATGTTACCTGGGCTGGAGCGCTTCAGCTATGAAGAGAGACTGGACAGGCTGGGGTTGTTTTCCTTCGAGCAGAGAAGGCTGAGGGGGACCTGATTGAGGTGTACAAAATTATGAGGGGCATAGATAGGGTAGATAGAAAGGAACTTTTCCCCTTAGTAGAGGGGTCAATAACCAGGGGGCATAGTTTCAAGGTAAGGGGCAGGAGGTTTAGAGGGGATTTGAGGAAAAACTTTTTCACCCAGAGGGTGGTTGGAATCTGGAACTCACTGCCTGAAAGGGTGGTAGAGGCAGGAACCCTCACAACATTCACGAAGCATTTAGATGAGCACTTGAAATGCCATAGCATACAAGGCTACGGACCAAGTGCTGGAAAATGGGATTAGAATAGACAGGGCTTGATGGCCGGCGCGGACACGATGGGCCGAAGGGCCTCTTTCTGTGCTGTATGACTCTATGAGTGCACATTTTGGCTGTTGCTCTGGTCCCGAGCCCATCACTTCTATTTCCACTTTTTTCTCCCCCCTTTTTTTTTTAAACTTCTTTTCACTCTACCCCTCCTAGACCCCTCGTGTAATCATGCCTCCTTTTATTTCTCCCCTCTCGGGTACGCTGCCCTCCCAAATCCCTACCCCAACCCTTACTGAATGGTAAAGCAGGTTCAAAGGGCCTTATGGCCTACTCCTATTTCTTATATTCAGCACTCCTCGACCTTCCTACTCTCCTGCCGTCGTCCCAGGCTTCACTGCCTCTTAGATAAGCCTTTCTTGGCAACCTCTGAAGGGCCCATCGAGGCACTTGTCGCTGCCTCCTTACAAGCAGCAACCCCAGCTACCCCGTCCTCTCTCGCTGACCTTCCCGCCCAGCGTGCCTGCTGGGGGGCTAAACTTGCCAATCTCCTACCCGTTCAACACACCCCTCCCAGTGCTGACCCTGGGACTCTAGCAGTTGGTCAACTATCACCGCCCCTCTCCGCATCTCCCTCCAGAATGTCCGTTCACTTGTGAACAATGCCCTTGCCATCCATGAGCTCATTGTGGATGACTGCATCGACATCATGGCCTTGACGGAAACCTGGCTGAGGGGTGATGACACCTTCCCCCTAAATGAAGCCTCCCCGCCCGGCTATACTTTCCACCACTTGCCCTGCCCAGATGGTTGTGGTGGCAGTGTGGCTCTCATCACCAAATCACACCTTGGTCTGTGCCCTCATCTCCTCTGGCACCTTCTCCTTTGGGCATCTCACCTCGTTCTACCCCTCTCACCTCATTTAAAATCCTCGGTCTCTACCACCCACCCAAGTACCATAAACATTTTCTCACCGAGATATCTTCACGACTTTCCTCCCTCAGCCTCTGCACTGAGCGACTTCTCATCCTCGGTGATTTCAACCTCCATCTCAAATTATCATGCTTTTTCTCCTGTGTTCACTTCCCTTCTATCCTCCCTTAATCTCTCCCTCCAGATAAACTCCCCAACCCATATTCACGGCCGGCCACTCCCTTGACCTTGCCATCCGACGTGGCCTCGCTACTTCCATTGAGTCAGTCACAGATAAGGCCATCTCTGATCACTTCCTTGTATTGCTCTCCACCCACCTTCCCCTTCCCCCTCCTAACCCTACTTCCTTCGGTGTCCGCCCCTGGAAAAAAACTCTCCCACTTACAAGTGCACTTTCAAAATCCCAACTGTCTAGCCTTTGGTCCTTCATTCACCATGACATTTCTGCAGCTACCGATCTGCTCAACTTACACCCTCATCTCCACCTTTGATGCCCTAGTCTCCATTAAAACGATTACTCTCTCTCACCCTGGCTGTTCCCCCGGTACGGCCCTCATCTCCTCTCCCTTAAGTCCAAGGGACGCAGACTTGAATGGATATGGTGGACAGCTGGTTTCGCCATTCAGATGTGCCTGGACCACATAAAGCACCATCGGGTCCTGCTCTTGTCTGCCAAAACTGCTCACTATTCCAGAATCATTCTGGAATTCAAAGATAACCCCGGCTTCTTCTCTCTACTGCAACCGCCTTCTTAAACCCCTCTCCCCTGTCTCCTCCACCCTCACCTCCAACAACAAGTGCGAGGAGCTCATGGACTTCTCTGTCACTAAGAGTGAGACCATCCAATCAGCTGCCTCTGCCACTTCCCTCCCTTCACTGGGCCAAACTTCCTCTAAGGTTCCCCCTGCCCTAGCCCTGAACTCGCATCTTTCTCCAGTTTCTCCCCGATCTCCCCTCATACTCTCTCCGAGCTCATCTTGTCCCTGAGACCCATTTCCTGCTCCCTTGACCCTATCCCCACTAAACAGCTGACCACCCAACTTCCTTTTCTGGCTCCCATGTTAGCTGATATTGTGAACGGTTCTCTCTCCTCAGGTACTGTCCCCCTCTCCTTCAAATCTGCTGTCATCACCCCCTCCTCAAAAAGACAACCCTTGACCCCTCCGTCCTTGCAAACTACCGCCCCATCTCCAACAGCCCTTTCCCTCTCCAAAGTTCTTGAAACGGGTTGTCGCCTCCCAAATCCGTGCCCATCTTTCCTGAAACCCCATGTTTGAATCCTTCCAATCAGGTTTGTGCCCCTGCCACAGTACCGAAGCGGCTCTTAACAACGTATATTTACATAGCGCCTTTAATGTAATAAAACGGCCCAAGGCGCTTCACAGGAGTGTCACCAAAAAAAGAGACACCGAGCCATATCAGGAGATGTTAGGGCAGATGACCAATAGCTTGGTCAAAGAGGTAGGTTTTAAGGAGCATCTTAAAGGAGGAGAGAGAAGTGGAGAGATTTAGGCAGGGAACTCTAGAGCTTAAGACCGAGGCAGCTGAAGGAACGACCGCCAATGGTGGAGCATTTAAAATCGGGGCTGTTCAAAAGGCCAGAATTGGTGGAGCACAGAGGTCTAGGGGGATTATAGGGCTGGAGGAAGTTACAGAGATAGGGGCGGTCAAGACCATGGAGGGATTTGAAAACAAGGATGAGAATTTTAAAATTGAGGCATTGCTCAACTGGGAGCCAATGTAGGTCAGTGAGCACAGGTGGGGATGGGTGAGCGGGACTTGGTGCGAGTTAGCGCACGGGCGGCAGAGTTTTGGATGACCAAGTTTATGGTGGATAGAACTAGGGAGGCCGACCAGGAGTGCATTGGAATAGTCAAGTCTAGAGGGGTTTCAGCAGCAGATAAGTTGAAATAAGGGCAGAGACGGGCGATATGGCAAAGGTGGAAATGGGCAGTCTTTGGTCTTCCCGATATTTAATTGGAGGAAATTTCTAATCATCCAGTGCTGGATGTCGGACAAGCAGTCTGATAGTATGACAAAGGTAAACTATCCCTCCTCGTCCTGTCTGCAGCCTTTGACACGGTTGACCACACCATCCTCCTCTAACGCCTCCCCACCGTCGTCCAGCTGGGTGGGACTGCACTCGCCAGTTCCAGACTAATCATAGCCAGAAAATCAACTGCAACGGCTTCTCTTCCCACTCCCGCATCGTTACCTCTGGTGTCCCCCAAGGATCGATCCTTGGCCCCTCCTATTTCTCATCTACATGCTGCCCATCGGCGACATCATCCGAAAACACAGCATCAGGTTCCACATGTACACTGATGACACCCAGCTCTACCTCACCACCACCCCTCTCGACCCCTTCACTGTCTCAATTGTCAGACTGCTTGTCCAACATCCAGTACTGGATGAGCAGAAATTTCTTCCAAATAAATATTGGGAAGACCGAATCCATTGTCTTTGGTCCCCGCCACAAACTCTGTTCCCTAGCCACCAACTCCATCCCTCTCCCTGGCAACTGTCTGAGGCTGAATCACACTGTTTGCAACCTTGGTGCCATATATGACCCGAGATGAGCTTCCGACCACATATCTGCGTTCATCATAGTTTATTAGGCTAATTTACCATGGGGAGCATTGCAGCCTAGACCGATCCAGTTCTTTCCTGGGGAGCACACTGTCCAGCGGGGATTGCTATGTAGTGAGCAGCAGTGCGAGCTCTGTTACATGGAGTCACTGGGGGAAGTGAGTGATTTACTTGTGTTCCAGTTACAGTCTGCTTATTCTGTCCAAGTTCCAGGGATTTCCTTTGATGTTTTTAAAAACTCTCCCCCCCCTCCCCCATTCCTATTTTGTGATTTACCTGGAAAATCCGCAATGAAAACCACATCCGTCCGATTATCCAACATTTTCTCGATTTCGTCAAACTTCGACCTCCAGGGTGAGAGGTCAACCAGCAGTGGCATCAGCCATGATGTCTTTTTAAAGGGAGACCACTTGGCCGTTACAACATCGACCCGCGGGTCAAACAGCCTAGAAACAAGAATTCAGAGTCAGCTAAACAGAAGCTATTCTCAAGCAGTTAACCGAGAGCTAAGGGACAGCCAGAGCGCAGTGCTGCGGGTCAGACAGTGGCCTCCTCACTGTGACTACTGGACAAATAGACTGGAGATTTGTGGTGTTCAAACATTCAGGACAGAACAAGCACAAGGTCATATCACAGCACCCCTCTGCTGCCCGTGGACAATAGTGAACAGCAAGGGCCGCACTAACACTGCACATGTGGCTCGGCTGGTGAAGGCACAGCAAGTGGCGCAGCTGTACAGGGAAGAAAGGCCCCAGGTTCGATGCCCAGGCTGGGCTGAGGCAGCAACTGGATGGGGATCAGGAGGCCCGAGGCCAGCTTCACCTGCACCGTCATTCTGGCTGAGATCAGGCAGCTGAGAATGGGCCAGGGGCTGAGTCGGAGAGCTTCCTCGTCTGCAGGATTCAGTACCACACCGTGCTGTGCATTCACTCACTGAGACCCTTAAAGATTAACGATTATGGCCGGGGTAAAACGGGTGATAGCGAATCACCAGCCTGCTTTACTGCCACCTGGTTTTCTCTTCTGTGACTTCAATGACGAGTGGTCTGCACAGAGTGGTCTTAAACGGAGTGCTTTTAAACAGAGTGTTAAAGTTGGGAATTTGGAGAGAGGGGAAATTCGGAGCAGAGGGGGAAGGAGGTGCTGCTTTTTGCCTCCAATACTGGTAGTGCTTTGTGTTACAAGTAAATATTTAATTTAATCTATCTATAACTTTAACTAATTACTAGATCTAGTTTAAAACTAAAGTACAAGTTAAGTTAATTAAATACATAAACTCTAATTAAATAAATAAATAAATAAAACAAGGTAATATAGGGATGGCAGTGCAGGTGGTGTGCCGCAACTGTAGCACGTGGGGGTTTGTGGGGAACATCGCGATCCCAGACGACCATATCTGCAGTAAGTGTCTGCATCTCGAGGAATTTCGGCTCAGAGTTGTTGAGCTGGAGTCCGAGGTGCAGACATTGCGGGGCATCAGGGAGTGGGAGAGTTACCTGGACACTTTGATCCAGGAGACAGTCACACCCCTTAGGTTAGGTAGTGGTACAAGTCTCGTTAGTGGTCAGGGACAGGAGGGTGTGACTGCAACTCAGGCAGGTAAGGGGACCCCCGGTGCAGTGCAGGAAGAGCCTCGGCCTTTGCCCTTATCGAACAGGTATGAGGTTCTTGCTGCCTGTTTGGATGAGGACAGATTCAGCAGGGTGGATGAGCAAAGTGACCATGGTACAGGAGGCCATTCAAGTGGGGGGAGTGAATAAGAATGTTGTAGTGGTAGGGGACGGTATAGTCAGGGGGATACGGTTCTCTGTAGCCGTGCCCAGGAGTTCCGAAGGCTGTGTTCCCTGTCCAGTGCCAGGGTTAAGGATATCTCCTCGTGGCTGGAGAAGAATTTGGAGTGGGAGGGGGAGGATCCAGTTGTTGTGGTCCATGTAGGAACCAACGTCATAGGTAGAACTAGGAATGAGGTTCTGCTGAGAGAGAGTTTGAGGAGCTGGGGTCCGAATTAAAAAGCAGAACCTCAAAGGTAATAATCTCTGGATTGTTACCTGAGCCACGTGCAAATTGGCATAGGGACAAGAAGATCAGAGAGTTAATTGTGTGGCCAAAGAGTGGTGTGGGAGAAAATGGTTTCAATTGATGGGGCACTGGTACCAGTACTGGAGAAAGAGGGAGCTGTTCCGTTGGGACGGGCTCCACCTAAACCGGGACCAGTGTCCTGGCGAATTGAATAACTAGGGCTGTAGACAGGGCTTTAAACTAAAAAGGGTGGAGGGAGAGGTCAGGTGAGGGTAAATTTAGAAATCTAAAGAGAAAAGTCAAGGCAATGGAGCAGTGTAGTGAGTTGGGTAAAGATAAGCAAAGGGTTATAGGAAGGGACAGAGGGGGAAAAATTAGGTCGCGCCCCATTTGGGGCGCAAATATCGTCTGGACGCAAACTAGCGCCTGGCGCTAATTATCACCACTGACTGGAAACTTCACTTTTACCGCCCCGGGGAGGTGAGTGGAGCGCTAAATCAGGCGCTGCACACCTGTCTTAAGGCGCAAAGGCCGAGCAGTGAGGCGCTAACTCAGCGCGCGAGCGCAGCGCAGCCAGTTAGCGAGGGAACACAGACACACTGGCGCCGGCCAGTTCTTAAAGAGGGGGGGCGGCCAACTGTTAGGATCAGTAGGCAAAACTACCTCACAAAGCGTTGACTCAATGCAGAAGTCTCTCTCTCTCAGAACGAGTGGTGCAAAAATGTCAACCACAGAAAAAGACAGGAAGAGGCCCCCTTTAAATAGCGCCCCCCCCAGCCCCACAGCGATTGATAGCGTTCCAGTCTTCCCGTCGTTGGATGCGCCAGGCGGTAAGGCAGGGGGCGCCACTCAATTTCCGCTCCGGGGCGCCACAAGGGCGTTGCACCATGGAATGATGTCACAATCTGCGCGCGCAGGTGGTCGCAGCGGTAAGGTTTAGCGCCGCCGCACAATCTCTAGTTAAGTTCCCGAGTGGCGCAAACATCGCTGCGCCCGGGCGTCAGCGGCTTTGCGCCCCATTAGCGCCCTCTTAAGGCGCTAACGGGAGGCGCAACCAACTGAATTTTTACCCCAGAGAGTTTAACGGTAATAGTGCATCAGTGAATAAGGTGAAAGCAGGGAATAATGATTCAAAGTTAAAATTAAAGGCTCTTCATCTGAAAGCACGAAGCATTCGTGACAAGATAGACGAATTAGTGGCACAAGGAGATAAATGGGTTTGATCTAATAGCCATTACAGAGACGTTGTTGCAAGCTGACCAAGGTTGGGAACTAAATATTCCAGGGTACTTGACGTTTCAAAAAGACAGGTAGAATGGAAAGGTGGCGGGGGGGTGGTTAGCCCTGATAATAAAGGACAGTAGTGAGAATGGATCTTAGCTCGGAAGATCAGGAAGTAGAATCAGTATGAGTGGAGATAAGAAATAACAAGGGGGCAGAAAATACTGGTGGGAGTAGTTTTTAGGACCCCCAAACAGTAGCTATACCTTTGGACATAGTATTAATCAACAAATAATAGGAGCTTGTAACAAAGGTAATGCAATAATCGTGGGGGACTTTAATCTTCATATAGACTGGGCAAATCAAATTGGCAAAGGTAATCTGGAGGACGAGTTCATGGAATGCATTTGAGACAATTTCCTCGAACAACACGTCATGGAACCAACCAGGGAACAGGCTATTTTAGATCTTGTATTGTGAAATGAGACAGGGTTAATTAGTAATCTCATAATAAAGGATCCTCTGGGGAAGAGTGATCATAATGATAAGTATTTCACTCTCAAACCCAATCTGAAATTCTAAGTTCGAAACTAGAGTCTAAAACTTAAATAAAGCCAATTACATAGGTATGAGGTAGATTGGGAAATTAGATTAAAAAATGACAGTAGATAAGCAGTGGCAAATAGTTGAAGAAATATTCCAAAATTCTCAACAAATATATCCATTGAGAAATAAAAACTCCATGGGAAAAGTGACACATCCGTGGCTAACTGAAGAAGTTAAGGATAGTATTAGTTTAAAAGAAGAAGCTTATAATGTTGCGAAGAATAATAGTAAGTCTGAAGATAGGGAGAGCTTTAGAAACCAGCAAAGAATGACCAAAAATTGATAAAAAGAGAGTAAATAGAATACGAGAGTAAACTAGCAAGAAATATAAAAACAGATTGCAAGAGCTTCTACAAGTATGTAAAAAGGAAGAGAGTAGCAAAAATAAGCATTGATCCCTTAGAGGCTGAGACAGGAGAAATTATAATGGGGAATAAGGAAATGGCAGAGACTTTAAACAAATATTTTGTATCTGTCTTTACAGTAGAAGACACAAAAAGCATACTAAAAATAATGGGGAACCAAGGGGCTAATGAGAGTGAGGAACTTAAAGTAATTAAGATCAGTAGAGAAAAAGTACTTGAGAAACTAATGGGACTAAAATCCGACAAATCCCCTGGACCCGATAGCCTACATTCTAGGGTTCTGAAAGAGGTGGCTGCAGAGATAGTGAATGCATTGGTTGTGATCTTTCAAAGTTGCCTAGATTCTAGAATGGTCCCAGGGATTGGAAGGTAGCAAATGTAACCCTGCTATTCAAGAAAGGAGGGAGAGAGAAAACAGAACTACAGGCCAGTTAGACTGACATCAGTTGTGGGGAAAATGCTGGAATCCATTATTAAGTGGTAACAGGGCATTAAAAAAAATCATAATATGGTTAGACAGAGTCAACATGGTTTTATGAAAGGGAAATCGTGTTTAACAAATTTATTAGAGTTTTTTGAGAATGTAACTCGCAGGGTAGATAAAGGGGAACCAGTGGATATAGTATATTTGGATTTCCAAAAAGCATTCGATAAGGTGCCACATAAAAGGTTGTTATGCAAGATAAGGGCTCATGGGGTTGGGGGTAATATATTAGCATGGATTGAGGATTGGTAAACAGACAGAAAACAGAGTAGGGATAAACCGGTAATTTTCAGGTTGGCAGGCTGTTACTAGTGGGGTGCTGCAAGGATCAGTGCTACGGAATGAGCTATTTACAATCTATATTAATGACTTGGATGAAGGGACCGAGTGTAATATATTGAAGTTTGCTGATGATACAAAGCTAGGTGGGAAAATAAGCTTTGAGGAGAACACAAAGAGCCTGCAAAGGGATATAGACAGGTTAAGTGAATGGGCAATAAGGTGGCAGATGGAGTATAATGTGGGGATATGTGAGGTTATTCACTTTGGTAGGAAGAATAGAAAAACAGAATATTTTTTAAATGGTGAGAAACTATTAAATGTTGGTGTTCAGAGAGATTTAGGTGTCCTCATACAGGAAACACAGAAAGTTAGCATGCAGGTACAGCAAGCAGTTAGGAAGGCAAATGGCATGTTGGCATTTATTGCAAGGGGGTTGGAGTATAAGAGTAAGGAAGTCTTGCTACAATTGTACAGAGCTTTGGTGAGACTACACCTGGAGTACTGGGCACAGTTTGGTCTCCTTATCTAAGGAAGGACATACATGCCTTAGAGGCAGTGCAACGAAGGTTCACTAGATTGATCCCTGGGATGAGAGGGTTGTCCTATGATGAGAGATTGAGCAGACTGGGCCTATACTCTCTGGAGTTTAGAAGAATGAGATCTGATCTCATTGAAACACATAAGATTCTGAGGGAGATTGAGAGGGTAGATGCGGAGAGGTTGTTTCCCCTGGCTGGAGAATCCAGAACTAGGGGTCACAGTCTGAGGATAAGGGGTAGGCCATTTAAGACTGAGATGAGGAGGAATTTCTTCACTCAGAGGGTTGTGAATCTTTGGAATTCTCTGCCCCAGAGGGCTGTGGATGCTGAGTCTTTGAGTATATTCAAGGCTGAGATAGATAGATTTTTGGACTCAAGGGGAATCAAGGGATATGGACATCGGTCGGGAAAGTGAAGTTGAGGTCAAAGATCAGCCATGATCTTAATGAATAGCGGAGCAGGCTCAAGGGGCCGAAAGGCCTACTCCTGCTCATAATTCTTATGTTTTTAGGACGATTTGCTATGACCTGTTTTTCACCTGATGATAAAAGTTAAAATCACCGCCGACATTTCTCAGTGAGAACTTATGCCCAGTCCCGAAACAAGTCTGTGTCATTTCTGCTCTCACCGCTGCTGAAACCTGTCATTTATAGACACCCAGATATCAAAGTAGATCTCGGGATCAGAGATGTTGTATCGCTGCAGTTCTCTGGCAAGGCAGCTGGAATACTGCTTCAACATGTCCGCATGGTCCTTCCAACGCCGGCTCTGGGTCCACACCTGCACAGGAGCAACAGACAGCGTTTGCAGTCACGTAGTTTAGCAGTGAGAGTGCAGACACCCCCTGGCTTCACACAACACAAAATAACAACAAGAGCTCCCTGCAAATGGCAAGTGGGTAAAGTCACCACCAGGTGTACACTAGACCATAGAGACCAGGAAGGTGGCAGCAGTGATTCTTGGACTCTGGAGTTATCAGTCAGGCACCAGTGTAGGTGGCAAAACTGGCCTCAGTGCCTCGGAAACTAGGGAGGGGGAAAGAAGAAAATTAAAAATCAGCCAGAATCCCGCTCTCGATCACGATCCAGGGACATTGGACAAGGACACGACTGGACAAGGCTTGAGAAAGCAAGAATGAAGTTGCATTTATACATAGAATACATAGAACAGTACAGCACAGTACAGGCCCTTCGGCCCTCGATGTTGTGCCGAGCATTGTCCGAGACCAAGATCAAGCTATCACACTCCCCATCACTCTGGTGTGCTCCATGTGCTTATCCAATAACCGCTTGAAAGTTCCTAAAGTGTCCGACTCCACTATCACAGCAGGCAGTCCATTCCACACCCCAACCACTCTGAGTAAAGAATCTACCTCGGACATCCCTTCTATATCTCCCCCCATGCACCTTATAGTTATGCCCCCTTGTAACAGCTGCTTCTACCCGAGGAAATAGTCTCTGAACATCCACTCTATCTATCCCCCTCATCATCTTATAAACCTCTATTGTCGCCTCTCATCCTCCTCCGCTCTAAAGAGAAAAGCCCCAACTCCCTCAATCTTTCCTCATAAGACCTCCCCCCCCAAACCAGGCAGCATCCTGGTAAATCTCCTTTGCACTCTTTCCAATGCTTCCACGTCCTTCCTATAGTGAGGTGACCAGAACTGCACACAATATTCCAAATGTGGTCTCACCAAGGTCCTGTACAGTTGCAGCATAACCTCACGGTTCTTAAACTCAAACCCTCTGTTAATAAACGCCAACACACCATAGGCCTTCTTTACTGCTCTATACACTTGAGTGGCAACCTTCAGAGATCTGTGGATATGAACCCCCAGATCCCTCTGCTCCTCCACGTTCCTCAGAACCCTGCCGTTGACCCTGTAATCCTTATTCAAATTTGCCCTACCAAAATGAATCACCTCGCACTTATCAGGGTTAAATTCCATCTGCCATTTTTCGGCCCAGCTCTGCATCCTATCAATGTCTCTTTGCAGCCGACAACAGCCCTCCACCTCATCCACTGCTCCACCAATCTTGGTGTCATCAGCAAATTTACTGATCCACCCTTCAGTCCCCTCCTCCAAGTCATTGATAAAAATCACAAACAGCAGAGGACCCAGCACTGACCCCTGTGGCACACCGCTGGTAACTGGTCTCCAGTCCGAAAATGTTCCATCCACCACCACCCTCTGCCTTCTATGAGATAGCCAGTTACTTATCCAATCGGCCAAATTTCCCTCTATCCCACAACTCCTTACTTTCTTCATGAGACGACCATGGGGAACCTTATCAAACGCCTTACTAAAATCCATGTATATGACATCAACTGCTCTACCTTCATCTACACACTTAGTTACCTCCTCAAAGAATTCAATCAAATTTGTTAGGCAAGACTTACCCTTCACGAATCCGTGTTGACCTATCCCTGATTAAGTTGCCCCTTTCCAAATGGTCATAAATCCTATCCCTCAGGACCTTTTCCATTATCTTACCAACCACCGAAGTAAGACTAACCGGCCTATAATTACCAGGGTCATTCCTATTTCCTTTCTTGAGAGAGGAACAACATTCGCCACTCTCCAGTCCTCTGGCACCATCCCCGTGGACAGTGAGGACCCAAAGATCAAAGCCAGAGGCTCTGCAATCTCCTCCCTTGCCTCCCAAAGAATCCTAGGATATATCCCATCTGGCCCAGGGGACTTATCGACCCTCAGGTTCTTCAAAATTGCTAAAACATCTTCCCTCAGAACATCTACCACCTCCAGCCTATCCACCTTTATCACACTCTCATCCTCAAGAACATGGCCCCTCTCCTCGGTGAACACTGACGAAAAGTATTCATTCATCACCTCTCCTATCTCTTCTGACTCCATGCACAAGTTCCACTACTGTCCTTGACCGGCCCTACCCTCACCCTGGTCATTCTTTTATTTCTCACATAAGAGTAAAAAGCCTTGGGGTTTTTCTTGATCCGACCCGCCAAGGACTTCTCATGCCCCCTCCTAGCTCTCCTAAGCTCTTTTTTTAGCTCATTCCTTGCTACCTTGTACCCCTCAATCGACCCAACTGAACCTTGTTTTCTTATCCTTACATACGCTTCCTTTTTCCTCTTGACTAGACATTCAACCTCTTTTGTGAACCATGGTTCTCTCACTCGGCCATTTCCTCCCTGCCTGACAGGGACATACCTATCAAGGACACGCAGTAATTGCTCCATGAAAAAGCTCCACTTTTCGTTTGTGCCTTTCCCTGATAGTTTCTGTTCCCATCTTATACTCCCTAATTCTTGCCTAATCGCATCATAATTACCCCTCCCCCAATTATAAACCCTGCCCTGCCGTATGGCCCTATCCCTCTCCATTGCAATAGTGAAAGTTACCGAATTGTGGTCACTATCTCCAAAGTGCTCTCCCACATACAAATCAAACACTTGGCCCGGTTCATTACCCAGTACCAAATCCAACGTGGCCCCACCTCTTGTCGGCCTATCCACATATTGTGTCAGGAAACCCTCCTGCACACACTGTGCAAAAACTATCCCATCCGAACTGTTTGACCTATAAAGGTTCCAATCAATATTTGGAAAGTTGAAGTCACCCATGACAACTACTCTGTGACCTCCACACCTATTCATAATCTGCTTTGCAATTTCTTCCTCCACATCTCTATTACTATTTGGGGGCCTGTAGAAAACTCCTAACAACGTGACCGCTCCTTTCCTATTTCTAACTTCAGCCCATATTACCTCAGACGGCAGATCCCCCTCGAACTGCCTTTCTGCCGCTGTTAAACTATCCTTGATTAACAATGCTACTCCTCCACCTTTCTTACCAACTTCCCTACTCTTACTGAAACATCTATACCCCGGAACTTCCAACAACCATTCCTGTCCCTGTTCTAACCATGTCTCCGTAATGGCCACCACATCGTAGTCCCAAGTACCAATCCACGCTCCAAGTTCTCCTACCTTATTCCGGATGCTCCTTGCATTGAAGTAGACACACTTCAAGCCATCTTCCTGTCTGCCGGTACATTCCTGCGACCTTGATACCCTCCTCAGTACCTCCCTACACTCACCACTGGCTCGTGGACTACAGCCCTTTTTCCCATCCCCCTGACAAATTAGTTTAAACCCCCCCGAAGAGCCGTAGCAAATTTCCCTCCCAGGATATTGGTGCCCCTCTGGTTCAGGTGCAAACCGTCCTGTTTGTACAGGTCCCACCTTCCCCAGAATGTGCTCCAATTATCCACATAACTGAAACCCTCCCCCCCTCAGAATTCATTAGACTCGGGAACAGTGCCCATGGATTGGAGGGTAGCTAACGTTACCCCACTATTCAAAAAGGGGAGTAGGGAAAAAGCAGGTAATTACAGACCTGTAAGCCTTACATCAGTTGTGGGCAAAATGCTGGAGTCCATCATTAAGGATGAAATAGCGGAGCACTTAGCAAATGGGGACAGGATAGGACAGAGTCAACATGGATTTACAAAGGGTAAATCGTGCTTGACTAATCTATTGGAATTTTTTGAGGGAGTAACTGGCAAAATAGATGGGGGAGAGCCAGTAGATGTGGTGTACCTGGACTTCCAAAAGGCCTTCGATAAGGTCCCACATAAAAGATTAGCAGGGAAAATTGAAGCTCATGGGATAAAGGGGAAAGTATTGACGTGGATAGAGAACTGGCTGTCAGATAGAAAACAGAGAGTTGGAATAAACGGCTCATTTTCTGAATGGCAGGCAGTAACAAGTGGGGTACCACAGGGATCTGTCCTGGGTCCCCAGCTGTTCACAATTTACATTAATGACCTGGATCAGGGAGTCGGATGCAGCATTTCCAAATTTGCAGACGACACTAAACTAGGAGGGGGGGTGGGCTCAGAGGAGGAGACCAGGAAGCTCCAGAGCGATTTGGACAGACTGGGTGATTGGGCGGATAAATGGCAGATGCACTATAATGTGGACAAGTGCGAAGTTATCCACCTTGGGTGCAGGAACGGGAGGGCAAATTATTATTTAAATGGCAATAAATTGGGAGAGGGGGGAAGTACAGAGAGACCTGGGTGTTCTTGTACACCAGTCACTGAAGGCGAGCATGCAGGTGCAACAGGCGATCAAGAAGGCAAACGGTATGCTGGCCTTCATAGCAAAAGGGTTGGAATACAGTAACATGGATACCTTGCTGCAGCTGTACAGGGCACTGGTGAGACCACACCTCGAGTACTGTGTACAGTTTTGGTCGCCTCATCTGAGGAAAGATGTTCTTGCCATGGAGGGGGTGCAGCGGCGATTCACCAGGCTGATACCAGGAATGGCGGGATTGACCTATGAGGAGAGACTATGTAGTTTAGGGATGTACACACTGGAGTTTAGAAGATTGAGAGGGGACCTCATAGAAGTGTATAAAATTCTGACAGGTCTAGACAGACTAGATGCAGAAGGGATGTTTCCCTTGGCGGGTGAGAACAGAACTAGAGGACATAATTTAAGGATAAGGGCTAAACCATTTAGGACAGAAATGAGGGGGAATTTCTTCACTCAGAGGGTGGTGAACCTGTGGAACTCATTGCCACAGAGGGCAGTGTACGCCAGCTCATTAAATATATTTAAGAGGGAATTAGATATATTTCTACAGGCAAAAGGGGTTAAGGGTTACGGAGAGAAGGCGGGGACGGGATACTGAATTGGAGGATCAGCCATGATCTCATTAAATGGCGGAGCAGGCTCGAAGGGCCGGATGGCCTACTCCTGCTCCTATCTTCTATGTATCTATGTATCTACACCATCCCTGCAGCCACGTGTTTATCTGCACTCTCTCCCTGTTCCTCAACTCGCTAGCACGTGGCACCGGCAACAAACCAGAAATTACAACATGGTTTGTACTGGCTCTCAGCTTCCAACCTAGCTCCCTAAATTCCTGTTTTAAATCCCCGTCCCTTCTCCTACCTATGTCGTTGGTACCGATGTGTACCACGACTTGTGATTGTTCCCCTTCCCCTTTGAGGATTCTGAAAACACGGTCCGAGACGTCACGGACCCTGGCACCCGGGAGGCAACATACCATCCGTGAGTCTCTTTTGCTGCCACAGAACCTCCTATCTGTCCCTCTGACTATTGAGTCCCCAATAACTATTGCTCTCCTGCTCTCCCCACTTCCCTTCTGAGCCACAGGGACGGACCCAGCGCCGGAGATCCGGTCACCGTGGCTTACCACTGGTAAGTCGTCCCCCTCAACAGTATTCAAAGCGGTATACCTGTTACTGAGGGGAACGACCACAGAGGATCCCTGCACTGACTGCTTCCTCCCTAGCCCCTCTCACCGTCACCCATCTATCTTCATGCTTTGGAGTAATTACATCCCTGAAGCTTCTATGACCTCCTCTGCCTCCCGAATGATCCGAAGTTCATCCAGCTCCAGCTCCAGTTCCCTAACACGGTTTTCGAGGAGCTGGAGATGGGTGCACTTCCCACAGGTGTAATCAGCAGGGACACCTACGGCGTCCCTCACCTCAAACATTCTGCAGGAGGAACATTTCACTGCCTCCCCTGCCATCCCCTCCAGCTAACTTGCAGATTAAACTAGAACAAAAAAGAGCACCTTTAATATCCTCAGGACGTCCCAAAGCTTCACAGAAAATGGAACACTTTTGTAGTCACTGTTATAATGTAGGAAACGCAGCAGCCAATTAGTTCCACAAACCCCAATGAGATAAATGACCCATTAATCTGTTTTGTGATGTTGATTGTCGGATAAATATTGGCCTGGACACCGGGGAGAACTTCCCTGCTCTTCTTCGAAATAGTGCTGAGGGATCTTTTACAACCACCTGAGAGAGCAGACTGGGCCTCGGTTTAATGTCTCATCCGAAAGACGGCACCTCCGACAGTGCAGCTCTTGCTCAGTACTGCACGGGAGTGTCAGCCTCGGTTATGTGATCTGTAGCAGGGTTTGAACCCACAACTTTGTGATGGAGAGGCGAGAGTGTTGGGTCTGAGTGAAGTGGACAGTCTCAGACAGGAAGGTGGCTGTTTAGCTGTACCCAGCAAGAGCCAATGCTTTCAGCATGAGGGGAGAAAAATGGAAAAAGTAAACCCTGTAAAACACGGACACTGCACAATACAGATGTTGGTAAAGGAACAGCTCCTTCACCCACTCAGGGTGGGAGCTGCCAGTTGGGTTCAGGGCTTTGACAACATTGTAACTCACACCGGGATTTAGGTAGCCGATCTCTCCAGTTACTCCATCCTTATAGGTTATCTTGACATGTTGGTGCGATCTGGAGTGAACCATCATGTCCCAGGAATATCCGTAGAGTCCGTTGGTCCAGTTATTGTATCCCTGCAGGAAGAAGGAGCAATCAGTTCATCCTACTTTTAACTTTAGCTTTAGATTTTGTTGTTAGAGAGGGAATATATAGGATCCTGTGCAGCTGAATGATTGTATCCATCTTTGGCTAGAATCCTTCCATGTGATGTTGTAATGTAGGATAAATGCATTGAGGAATTAATCAGGAGAGTAACACAGATCCAGAGATTAAACCAAACTTGTGCGTGAGGGACCCCCATTCAAATACTGACACATTCCCAGAGATTCCCATTCAAACACTGACACATTCCCAGGGACCCCCATTCAATCACTGACACATTCCCAGGGATCCCCATTCAAATACTGACACATTCCCAGGTACCCCGTTCAAACACTGATACATTCCCAGGGACCCCCGTTCAAAGACTGACACATTCCCAGGGATTCCCATTCAAACACTGACACATTCCCAGGGATTCCCATTCAAACACTGACACATTCCCAGGGATTCCCATTCAAACACACTTGTGTCAGGGGGAGGGCTCGCGAGAGAAAACTAGAGGTGATAAATATAAGATAGTCACTAATAAATCCAGTAAGGAATTCAGAAGAAACTTCTTTAACCAGTTAGTGGTTAGAATGTGGAACTCACTATCCCAAGGAATGATTGAGGCGAAGGTAGCAAATGTAACCCCACTATTTAAGAAAGGAGGGAGAGAGAAAACGGGGAACTACAGACCAATTAGCCTGACATCAGTAGTAGGGAAAATGCTAGAATCTACTATTAAGGATGTGGTAACAGGGCACTTAGAAAATAATAATAGGATTGAGCAGAGTCAACGTGGATTTATGAAAGGGAAATCGTGTTTGACAAATCTTAGAGTTTTTTGAGGTTGTAACTAACAGAATAGATAAGGGGGAACCAATGGATGTGGTGTATTTGGATTTTCAGCAGGCATTCGATAAGGTGCCACACGAGAGGTTATTAAACAAAATGAGGGCTCATGGGATTGGGGGTAATATACTAGCATGGATTGAGGATTGGTTAACGGACAGAAAACAGAGAGTAGGAATAAACAGGTCATTTTCGGGTTGGCAGGCTGTAACTAGTGGGTACCGCAAGGATCAGAGCTTGGGCCTCAGCTATTCACAATCTACATCAATGATTTGGATGAATGTAATATATCCAAGTTTGCTGATGATACAAAGCTGGGTGGGAATGTAAATTGAGAGGAGGATGCAAGGAGGCTTCAAGGGGATATAGACAGGCTAAGTGAGTGGGCAAAATGGAATATAATGTAGAGAAATGTGAAGTTATCCACTTTGGTAGAAACAATAGAAAAGCAGAGTATTTTTTTTTTTTAAAAAGGTGAGAGATTGGGAAATGTTGGTGTTAGGAGGGACCTGGATGCCCTTGTACATGAATCACTGACAGTTAACATAGAAACATAGAAACATAGAATCTAGGAGCAGGAGTAGGCCATTCGGCCCGTCGAGCCTGCTCCGCCATTCAATACGATCATGGCTGATCATCCAAATCCAGTACCCTGTCCCTGCTTTAATCCCCACAGTACACATATCCCACCCTACCCCCGTGTATTTAATTCCCCCTAACATATCCCATCCTACCCCCATAACCCCACAAACATGCAGGTACAGCAAGCAATTAGGAAAGCAAATGGTATGTTGACCTTTATTACAAGAGGATTTGAGTATAAGAGTAAAGCAGTCTTACTGCAATTATATCGGGCCCTGGTGAGACCACACCTGGAGTACTGTGTACAGTTTTGGTCTCCTTACTTAAGGAAGGATATACTTGCCATAGAGAGAGCGCAGCGAAGGTTCACCAGACTGATTCCTGGGATGGGGGGATTGTCCTATGAGGAGAGATTGAGTAGACTAGGCCTATATTCTCTAGAGTTTAGAAGAATGAGAGGTGATCTCATTGAAACATACAAAATTCTTACAGGGCTTGACAGGGTAGATGCAGGGAGGATGTTTCCCCTGGCTGGGGAGTCTAGAACCAGGGGTCACAGTCTCAGAATAAGGGGTTGGCCATTTAGGACTGAGATGAGGAGAAATTTCTTCACTCAGAGGGTGGTGAATCTTTGGAATTCTCTACCCCAGAGGGCTGTGGAGGCTCAGTCGTTGAGTACATTTAAGACAGAGATCGATAGATTTTTGAATATTAAGGGAATCAAGGGATATGGGGATAGTGCAGGAAAGTGGAGATGAGGTAGAAGATCAGCCATGATCTTATTGAATGGCGGAGCAGGCTCGAGGGGCCAAATGGCCAACTCCTGCTCCTATTTCTTGTGATCTTATGACTTGCAGAGAGGCCTCGAAGGGGAATCTACATAAACACATGAGAGAGAAAGGAATAGAAAGATATGCTGATAGGGTGAGATAGGAACAGGAGGAGGTCATTTAGCCCCTCAAGCCTGTTACGCCATTCAATGAAATCATGGCTGGTCTGTGACCTAACTCCATATACTTGCCTTTGCCTCATATCGCTCAATGCCTTTGGTGAACAGAAATCTATCAATCTCAGATTCAAAATTAGCAATTGAACCAGCATCAATTGCCATTTGTGGAAGAGAGTTCCAAACTTCTACCACCCTTTGTGTGTTGAAGTGTTTCCTAATTTCACTCCTGAAAGGTATGACTCTAATTTTTAGACTATGCCCCCTAGTCCTAGACTCCCCAACCAGCGAAAATAGTTTCTCTCTATCTACCCTATCTGTTCCCCTTAATATCTAGAAAACTTCGATCAGATCACCCCTTAACCTTCTAAATTCTAGGGAGTACAACTCTAATTTGTGTAATCTCTCTGCGTAACTTAACCCTTGAAGTCCGGGTATTGTTCTGGTAAACCTACACTGCTCTCCCTCCAAAGCCAATATATCCTTCCTAAGGTGTGGTGCCCAGAACTGCTCACAGTACTCCAGGTGTGGTCTAACCAGGGTTTTGTATAGCTGCAGCATAACTTCTACCCACTTGTACTCTAGTCCTCTAGATATAAAGGCCAGCATTCCATTAGCCTTTTTGATTATTTTCTGTACCTGTCCATGGACATGGTCTCTTTGGACTGCCAATGTTTCGAGCTTTCTAGTTTCTAGCTAGATGAAGTAGGGTGGGAGGAGGCTTGTGTGGAGCATAAACACCAACACATACCCCCATTCAAACACTGACACATTCCCAGGGATCCCCATTCAAACACTGACACATTCCCAGGGATCCCCATTCAAACACCGACACATTCCCAGGAATTCCCATTCAAACACTGACACATTCCCAGGGATCCCCATTCAAACACTGACACATTCCCAGGGATCCCCATTCAAACACCGACACATTCCCAGGAATTCCCATTTGTGTCAGGGGGAGGGCTGGCGAGTCCAAAACTAGGGGTGATAAATATAAGATAGTCACTAATAAATCCAATAAGGAATTCAGGAGAAACTTCTTTTCCCAGAGACTGGTTAGAATGTGGAACTCGCTACCACAGGGAGTGGTTGAGACAACGAGCATAGATGCCTTGAAGGGGAATCGACATAGGCTGAGATGAAGTAGAGTGGGAGGAGGCTTGTGTGGAGCAGAAACACCGGCACAGTCCAGCTGGCCTGAATGGCCTGTCTCTGTGCTGTAAATTCTATGTAATAAGCAGGAAGCTTCTCTCGAAACTCCTGACCATCTCCGACATTTGTAAAACCAGCACCAGGTCCGTTCAGTCTCCAAGAAACACTCCCATCCAGTGGCCACCCGGAGAATGGACAGCTTGCGTCACACCACCAGTCAAGACTGGAGATAAATGTCCCGGCAGACGAAAATGTGCAAGAATTTGAAATCCAGCAGTCGCATTGACAGCTTTCCAGACATCAGATTAAAGGTTTCTGCGGTTCCTCGTAAACAGAGAAAAGAGGTGAAGAGGGGACAGAGCATTCCAAAGTGCTGGACATTTCTCCGGCACTGACACTCTACGTCTGATCAGCTGATGGTGCAAAATGCATGACTCTCGATGGTGTGGTCACTCTGCACCTCACCCCTCATTGGGTACAGTTCCATGGTCACTCTGCACCTCACCCCTCACTGGGTACAGTTCCATGGTCACTCTGCACCTCACCCCTCACTGGGTACAGTTCCATGGTCACTCTGCACCTCACCCCTCACTGGGTACAGTTCCATGGTCACTCTGTACCTCACCCCTCACTGGGTACAGTTCCATGGTCACTCTGCACCTCACCCCTCACTGGGTACAGTTCCATGGTCACTCCCCACCTCACCCCTCACTGGGTACAGTTCCATGGTCACTCCACACCTCACCCCTCACTGGGTACAGTTCCATGGTCACTCCCCACCTCACCGGGTACAGTTCCATGGTCACTCCCCACCTCACCCCTCACTGGGTACAGTTCCATGGTCACTCTGCACCTCACCCCTCACTGGGTACAGTTCCATGGTCACTCTGCACCTCACCCCTCACTGGGTACAGTTCCATGGTCACTCTGCACCTCACCCCTCACTGGGTACAGTTCCATGGTCACTCTGCACCTCACCCCTCACTGGGTACAGTTCCATGGTCACTCTGCATCTCACCCCTCACTGGGTACAGTTCCATGGTCACTCCCCACCTCACCCCTCACTGGGTACAGTTCCATGGTCACTCCACACCTCACCCCTCACTGGGTACAGTTCCATGGTCACTCTCCACCTCACCCCTCACTGGGTACAGTTCCATGGTCACTCCGCCTCTCACCCTCACTGGGTACAGTTCCATGGTCACTCTCCACCTCACTCCTCACTGGGTACAGTTCCATGGTCACTCTCCACCTCACCCCTCACTGGGTACAGTTCCATGGTCACTCCGCCTCTCACCCCTCACTGGGTACAGTTCCATGGTCACTCCCCACCTCAACTGTGGCCATTCTTGCACTTTGAGACGATGGGCAGTGTCAGGAGGCTATTTGAAAGTGGAGAGCGTCACAGCCGATCTCCATCCTGTCCTCGCCTGACTGGCTCTTTACAGCTGGTGTCACTGACCAAGAGCTGGAAACCTGGCCGACGTTCCGCTCTCCAGCCCAATGGACACTAATGATTTCAGGAGTAAACACCTACCTGAGTGATGAAATGCGAATAGGGTAAAAAGAATTGTTCCGCAAGATAGAGGACAACGAAAATCGCCCCCAGCCTCTGTCGCAACGTCAGCGCTGCCTCCTTGCTGACGCGCTCCTGGTTTCTGCCCTTCCGGTCAGGTTCCATGCCGAGATACACACACGAGTTGCTCTGCTGGGGCGGGTCAGCGAGTGGGAGCAGCTTCCTCAGGAAAGCTGGGAATTTCCGAATTATTGCCCTGGGCCAGTTTGGGTAGCAGAAGAGCGGAGATGTTGCCAACATGGTGTAGGAGAACATTCCTGAAAAGAGAGTGACATTCCAAGGGGTTGATTATAAATTGCAAATATAATTAGATTTATATTATTTTCTAACTTTATGACTCCCCCTCCGTCCTTTACTTTCGCCCTCCTCTGATTCTTGCTGGGAGACAGTTTCACAGGCAACCAGTGACTGTCAACGGGCTATTTGACTATACAGGGCACAGCATGCAGAGCTGGATCCGGTCCGCACAGGAGGTCCACTGAGATGGCGCGCGAGGCTCAGCTCTGATGCCAAGATTCTGCTCTGTGCTGTCCACTGAAATGTGTCTGTGGACATCGCGCGCGAGGCTCAGTTCTGATGCTCCCCACAGGTCAAATAGCCTGTTGTCACTCAGGCTGTGGACTCACAATGGGGGAACTGGCCACGTGGCTCGGGTGCTGGAGGTTTCCTGCGCTGCTCTTAAGTCTCCTGCGCGGCTGTTAAGATTCGATATCGACAAGAAATTTCAAACGAGACTGGAAGAGGAAGTAGTTACCGATGCTGAAGAGCTGGGAGTTCATGCAGTGGAAGTAGCTCACGAAGAACAATGCGTACGGGCGGGTGAGGTCGAAGAAGAGAAGGTATCCGGCGGTCAGGTCCAGGACAAGGCCTCCACCGTGTACGATCAGAATGTTCACCAGCTCTTCCGACAGAACCATCCTGTTCGAAGGGGAAAAGGCACGGGTTAGTGTAACAGATTCCTGAATGGGGCAGTCACCAAATGAAAAGGGTTTCTCCGCGCCCACGGGAAGTGGTCCCGATGAAGTTCAGCAAACACTATGAGCGATGCGGCGTCCCAGCTGGTGATACCCAGCCTGAGCCGGCATCAATCTCGTACACCGAGAGGAACACGGCCCCATTTACACCGAGAGGAACACGGCCCCATTTACACCGAGAGGAACACGGCCCCATTTACACCGAGAGGAACACGGCCCCATTTACACCGAGAGGAACACGGCCCCATTTACACCGAGAGGAACACGGCCCCATTTACACCGAGAGGAACACGGCCCCATTTACACCGAGAGGAACACGGCCCCATTTACACCGAGAGGAACACGGCCCCATTTACACCGAGAGGAACACGGCCCCATTTACACCGAGAGGAACACGGCCCCATTTACACGAGAGGAACACGGCCCCATTTACACCGAGAGGAACAGGGCCCCATTTACACCGAGAGGAACACGGCCCCATTTACACTGAGAGGAACACGGCCCCATTTACACCGAGAGGAACACGGCCCCATTTACACCGAGAGGAACACGGCCCCATTTACACCGAGAGGAACACGGCCCCATTTACACCGAGAGGAACACGGCCCCATTTACACCGAGAGGAACACGGCCCCACTTACACCGAGAGGAACACGGCCCCACTTACACCGAGAGGAACACGGCCCCACTTACACCGAGGGGAACACGGCCCCACTTACACCGAGGGGAACACGGCCCCACTTACACCGAGGGGAACACGGCCCCACTTACACCGAGGGGAACACGGCCCCACTTACACCGAGGGGAACACGGCCCCACTTACACCGAGGGGAACACGGCCCCACTTACACCGAGGGGAACACGGCCCCACTTACACCGAGAGGAACACGGCCCCACTTACACCGAGAGGAACACGGCCCCATTTACACTGAGGAACACGGCCCCATTTACACCGAGAGGAACACGGCCCCATTTACACTGAGGAACACGGCCCCATTTACACTGAGAGGAACACGGCCCCATTTACACCGAGAGGAACACGGCCCCATTTACACCGAGAGGAACACGGCCCCATTTACACCGAGAGGAACACGGCCCCATTTACATGGTGTGGATCCGGTGCCATTTACACAGAACTTTGCAAGATGTATCGTCCAATTTGTGTACTGGAGCCTCCTGGATGGCAGGAGATGGACTGCAGTGGCCAATGTGCAGAAACCCATACCGCTGTCCTAGATGGGTGGCAGTGAGCAGCACTCGGCCCAGAAATAAACAGGGTTGAAGCCCAACTCCAGAAGTTAATCCAGGCAAACACTTCAGTACAGTACTGAAGGAGTGCTGCATTGTCAGAGGTGCTGTCTGTCAGATATTGACCCATTCCAATGAATGTTAAATATCCCATGACATTACATCACTCTAGGAATGTTGATCTTAATCCTTTTCTCTCAACCAGCACCACTAAAAACAGGTTATTCATCTCATTGCTGCCTGTGGGATCTTACTGTGCACAAATTGTTTGCCACGTTTCACTATGCAACAACAGTCACTGCACTTCACTGTCATTCATTGTGTGAAATGTGTTGAGGTGTTTATGGGATGTGATAAGGCACTGTATAAAGGGCCTCTCCAGTCGTGGGCTGGAAGGCGAAGGGCCGAAATCTGTGGTGCAACCGTCACAATTATAAATAAGCAGCTTGGCACAGGTACAGAAAATGCTGGAAACAGTCAGGAGGTCAGTTAGCATCTGTGGAGAGGACGGACTGGTTAACATTTCAGGTGAAGACCCTGGGTCAGAATGGTTGTGAAGAAGGGCCTACACCTGAAACGTTAACTCATCTGTTCTCTCCACAGATGCTGGCTGACCTGCTGAGTGTTTCCAGCATCTCCAGTTTTTTTTGCTTTTAGCTTAACAGGACTACTTACTTAAAGGGTTCGAATAGCCAGTGGCCTGCAAGGTGGTTCATGGAGTATCCTTCCACCCAATCAGCATCGAGCTTCTTCACACCAGCAATGAAATACACAATGAAGATCTGAAAGAGAGAAAGAGCCCTGGGTGGGTAACGAAATGAAGGCTCGACCGATGTGGTCACAGCGACTTCAGTAAAGAGTGACGTTAGCTGTCTGAAATTCTCCATCAGGTCCACTCCAACTGTGAGAAACATCCAGGAGTACAATTAACAATTGTAACCTTCCAAACTTAGGCTGTGTCTAGACACAGTTACAGGTCTGTCATTGAGAGTGGGAGCAATTTGAAGGGATGGACTCAAGGGTATCACACAACATGAAGGAGTCTTGGGTTAGGCGAGTCGAGTTTCTGGCAGCGCATTAGTACGGATGGGAGGAACTGACAGGGTGACGGACAGAAAGCGGGGATGTGGGACTGAGCATGACGGATCTTTCAAAGAGCCAGCACAGGCATGACGGGCCGAATGGACTCCTTCTGTGCTGTGTTTCTAGGATTCTATGAAATAAACCCAGTGAAAACACTGCTTTGTGGATCTTGAGTGCTTTAAGAACCTCAAGCATGAAGTCCTTTCCAGTGAAAAACAATACAGAACTTGTATTGAAACAGCGTCTTTCACTACCTCAGGATGGCCTAAGGTGCTTTCCAGCCACTGAATTACTTTTGAAGTGTGGTCACTGCTGCAATGTAGGAAACAGCCAATTTTCACACAGCAAGGTCCCAGAAAACAGACATGTGATCATGACCAGATAATCTGTTTCTGTGCTGTTGGTTAAGGGATAAATATTGGCCAGGACACCGGGGAGAGCTCGCCTGCTCTTGTCCCTATTTTATCCAATGATACTGTGGTCAGTGCTGCTCGGAGCTTTTCTTTTGATCATTCTTAACTCCATGTAGCCTGTCTAAACACTCCTCCTTCTGCACCGTCATTGCACAGTCCTCCACTCCCACTCATCTGTCCCCGACCTCAAAACAATGCAACTCCTCACCTCCCTCAGTCTCCCCTCCTTCCTACAATCTGCAGCGTTTAAAATCCAAGGCTGGAGTCATCCCAACGCTATCTCCGAATTCACCTCATCTTCTCTCCTACTCTTTCCAATCTTGCTGCTGTTGTGCAGTTTCGGCTCAGCTCTCCACATGGGTTTCTCAGTAACCTTGTTCACATCATTTTAAAACAAATCCTCGCAGGACCATTAATGCAAGGCACATGACCAGCGTCACCCTGCCGCTGTTCGTGTGACGTACAGTGTCAGGACTGAGAGATTCGTGTGACGTACAGTGTCAGGACTGAGAGATTCGTGTGATGTACAGTGTCAGGGACTGAGATTCGTGTGATGTACAGTGTCAGGGACTGAGATTCGTGTGACGTACAGTGTCAGGGACTGAGAGATTCGTGTGACGTACAGTGTCAGGGACTGAGAGATTCGTGTGACGTACAGTGTCAGGACTGAGAGATTCGTGTGATGTACAGTGTCAGGGACTGTGATGTGCAGTTTCAGAGTCACTACTAACCTGTGCCCTCAGCAGAGTGTAATTCCACAGCGGCACCTGAGCATTCCTCTTTTTTGGATTTCGTAATCCGTCGAGAGACCTAACAGAGGTTGAAATTAAAAAAGAAATTGTGATTTACTGGTGAGCAACTGAATGGAATGTCTGTAGTGAGTCTTGTGACTTCAAGCAGCACCTGGCTAGATGTTAATGAAGAATGTCGACCCGGTGATTTGATGAACAATCCGACAGCCGCAGTCTTCGTTACTGAGTTTGGAGCGACTGGGGTCAATGAGAGGGCATTAGATGCTGCCACAGCTCAGTCAGGGGCTCCCCTGAAAGGCCCTGAGGATAAACTCGCTGGATACGGCTGTGAAGCCCCACAGACCAGGAAAGACTCAAGTTCAATCTCTACTCCGTGCTGAGATAGCCAATCTCAGCCAAGGCAGCGGTTCAGGTGATACCTAGCTCTGGTACATTGAGACCAATTGTGTGTGTGTGTGTGTGTGTGTGTGTGTGCGTTTGCGTTTGCATGTGTGCATGTTTGCGTGTGCGTGTGCTGGCCCCGGGCCAAGGCTGAGTTGTGATGCCAGCCACAGTCCATAAGCTTGATGGCACTCTGGGAGATGGCCAGTCGGAGCAGGTATTGGAGATGCACCTGGGAACCGTCGATGCTTACAGCAGCAGCCGAGGAGGAAAAGGGAAGAAAATACAAATGGGAACACAACAGGGGAAGGGGATAAACAGAATACACGCGAGGGGAAGGAGCTCGAGGTGATCAGGAGACAACGCTTCCCGCTCAGTCTCTGAGCCAGCGGGTTGCATTTGATGAAACCCTGAGCTTCCTACCAGTATCTGTTGGCATCCATGAACGTGAGCTGGAACCCGATGAGTCCATACAGGTACGAGTGGTTGTTCCATGCCGTCTTATCCAGGAAGAAGTTGTACCAGTATGGGATGAGAAACATCAGGCAGGACAGCCGGTAGAAACAGCCAAGCATGATCCCCGTGGCACCTGCGGAGAGAGACGTGGGTTAAAACATTCTTCTTCTTAGGCAGTACCTCGGAACCGAGGATGACTTGCTTCAACACTAAAAATGAGTTCTCAGGTGACTGATGAGTCCAATGCGGGACCTACACTGACGTTGGTGCGCCTATCCTGCAAATCCACTGGTTAAAGCATTAACCACAGCTTCTCCCTCAGAAATCTCTCAAAGCACTTCACATACAATGAATTGTTTTGTAGTGCAGTGGGATAGTAGACAATTTGTGCACAGCAAGGTCCCAGAAACAACAATGCGATCACTGACTAGTTCATCTGTTTTTGGCAATGTTACCTAAGGGAGGAACGTATGACAGCGGAACAGCACCCTGCTCTTCTTCCAATAGTGCCACGGGATCATTATTAGCCACCGAAATAGGTATTTTTAACATCAGGGATAATTTTTTAAAAACATGTTTGATGAAATACTGTGTTATCCCTGCACATAATTCAATGTTGTGCTCATCGAGATGAGGTATATCAGTGCTGGGGATTAGAACACTTTTCATTTCCGGTGCCCAGTGTCAGCATCAAACACTCTCAGGGCAGGTACAGCACAGGCCAAATACAGAGTAAAGCTCCCTCTACACTGCCCCATCAAACACTCCCAGGGCAGGTACAGCACGGGTTAGATACAGAGTAAAGCTCCCTCTACACTGCCCCATCAAACACTCCCAGGGCAGGTACAGCACGGGTTAGATACAGAGTAAGGCTCCCTCTACACTGCCCCATCAAACACTCCCAGGGCAGGTACAGCACGGGGTTAGATACAGAGTAAGGCTCCCTCTACACTGTCCCATCAAACACTCCCAGGGCAGGTACAGCAGGGGTTAGATACAGAGTAAAGCTCCCTCTACACTGTCCCATCAAACACTCCCAGGGCAGGTACAGCAGGGGTTAGATACAGAGTAAAGCTCCCTCTACACTGTCCCATCAAACACTCCCAGGGCAGGTACAGCAGGGGTTAGATACAGAGTAAAGCTCCCTCTACACTGTCCCATCAAACACTCCCAGGGCTGGTACAGCACGGGTTAGATACAGAGTAAAGCTCCCTCTACACTGTCACAAAACTGTGCCAGAATCCAACTTTATGAGGATGCGCCATATCGCAGCAGTAGGTCATTTTTCCCCATTTCCCACACCAGCCACCTTGTGGCCTTTCTGAATGAGGTCGCCAATTAGGGATAGTTTGGTGCGGCCAGCCCGTGTCCACTAGGATCAGGACTGGCACTGCCCACCAACTCATTTCACACGGGTCTCTCGCTGCCACCAGACAGAAGAAACTTTTATCCCAGCATCTGAACTAGATTTGCCTTTAAGCTTTTGATTTTATTGAAGTAGTGGCTTGGTGCAATACATGCTGAAAGTTTTTTAAGTGTGCAGGGAGTGCTGCTGGATGCTTGTAAGGCCTCGGATGGTAAAAGGAAGGCCTCTCAGAAGACATAAAATGCTGGAAATACTCAGCAGGTCAGGCAACATCCGTGGAGAGAGAAACAGAGTTCACGTCTCAGGTCGAGATGTTGCCTGACCTGCTGAGTATTTCCAGCATTTTATGCTTTTATTTCAGATTTACAGCATCCGCTCGCAGAGGGAAGAGGAAGATGCAGAAGAGGAGGAAGCCAAAGGAAGGATGCAACCCAGACAGCCCCTTTCTGGCCGGGATATCCGGGTTGGAATCATCTGTCTGCAGTCCCACTGACCACAACCCCAATTCCCCTTTCAGCATTTGTCCCACACTTTACCTTCCTCTGTTACTAACCATCAGTGTCCTCTTGGCCACAATGCTGAAATAAAAGCCACCACAAAGCAAACTTTTCAATCCAACTTTATACATCTATCCATCCATTATGACATCAAGAAATCAACTAATTACCCTTATGCATTCCCTTAGTGACTATCTTGTGTGTGCCTTTACCTATCCTACTGATGTCACACAGTGCTACCCCAGTGGCTGCAGCATGGCTGGTGGAAGGCTGCTGACTTTCAGTGGAGGACATTGCAAATAGGCTTGCTGGTCGACCTTGAGAAGCTGGTGGCTGGGAATGTCAAATCGAGTGATGGTGTTTCTTCTTCTTCACTCTCCTCTCCCTCGTCTTGGTCACCCACTGGCTGGGCAGGCTGCATTTCTTTGGTGTGTGAAATGAGGAAGGCACAAGGGCGGAGTTGTGGCGAGGGGAGGGCGGGAATGCAAGAGCTGCACGCCAGAAGGAGGATAACGTACGAGGATACCTGCATCTTGTATCCTTTCAGCCCCGCCACTGGCCAAGGGCTCTGCCATACCCCTGCCAAGAATGGCCAGCACCGTCTCCTCCAAGGGGGTGAGGTGAAGCTAGGAATGGGAGATGTGCCTCGTGATTGGTACAGATTGTTGGTCGGTGAGTGATTGGCTAGTGGGGGCGGGAGTTGTGCATTGAGAAGTGTGTGCAGCTAGTGGTGCAGTTGGTAGGAGACGGCTTTTGAAGATGCATTTACTGACCTTGACCAGTGGTCTGAGGTCATTACTTTGGGCACTGGAGCCAGGTATACTGCTGGCACTGATGGCCTCGGTGATCTGGTCCCATATTGTTCTTTCTGGAGGGCCTCCTGGCCCCTGTGCGTAGAGGACCTTTCTTGAGCCCCTGCACAAAGCTGGAGACCCTGGGTGCCCCTTCCCTGGCTTGCTCAGCCATTTGTGTTAGTGCTAATGCACTTTTCCCATTTTTTTTTTTAGGTGCGGAAGGCAATTCAGCTTCAAGAGCTGAAGACTGCCATTTGAGAATTCTTTTTAACTCTAATTTTATTTTTCAGAATGAAATTGAGCTACAAGGGCTGAAAACTGCATATTTTTACATCATTTTTATTTTTAGCATTTCAGAAGGCATTGCCCTTTTAAGAAAACGACACTCCATTGCCCTTTTAAGACCGCACAATGCTTTGCAAAATCACAGCCTCGCTTTCAGAGGCTGCTCAAAGCTGTAACATCGCTTGCGGACACCACATTGGGGCCGGATGCCGGGACGAACGCCACCAGGAGGGCGTTACATGGTGACTTTAGTGCTGGGCTAATAATCATTAGTCCCCAGCGCCAATTTTTCACTCCTGTCAGTGCAACCATTTTCGGCGGCCACTAACCCCTGGCCGCGGTGGCACGAATTTCAAGGCCTACAATCTTACAACAGTTCTGATCAAGTTTTAAGAGTCTCAGCTGAGAAGTTGATCAACAGACTGGACTTGCTGCCAGAAAGTTTACATTTCTTTTTATATTTAGAATATCTTTCACCTTTACATGGACAGAGGTAACAATGGAAGACATTGTAAAATAAAGCTACTACCCAATGACTAGCAGATAGTTTCAGCTCCTCCATTACTCAGCTCTTCACCTCCCTTATCTTCCCTTCATCCCAAAATCTACAGGCTATTAAAACCAGAGCTTGATGTATTGTGAGCACTGCTTCCTAATTTACCTCACCTCCTCTTTTCAACCTTGCTGCTGTCTTGTGTCATGGGTCTCAGCCTTGCCTTTAGTGTGAAACCTTGGCTGGCCAGATAACGGTAGTTATGGATGACGTGTTGGAGTGTACAACAGAGAGTTTTTTTTGTTCTGCCACAAGTCAGGTATCACAGAATCAGAGAAATTTATGGCACAGAAGGAGGCCATTCGGCCCATCGTGTCGGTGTCAGCTGAAAAAGTGCTATCCAGCCTAATCCCACTTTCCAGCTCTTGGTCCGTAGCCCTGTAGGGTACAGCACTTCAAGTGCACATCCAAGTACTTTTTAAATGCACTGATGGTTTCTGCCTCTACCACCCTTTCAGGCAGTGAGTTCCAGATCCCCACCACTCTTTGGGTGAAACAAGTTCTCAACTCCCCGCTAATCCTTCTACCAATTACTTTAAATCTCTGCCCCCTGGTTATTGATCTCTCTGCTAAGGGAAATAGGTCCTTCCTATCCACTCTATCTAGGCCCCTCATAATTTTATACACCTCAATTAAATCTCCCCTCAGCCTCCTCTGTTCCAAAGAAAACAATCCCAGCCTATCCAATCTTTCCTCATAGCTAAAATTCTCCAGTTTTCTGTAAATGTCCTCTGTAACCTCTCTAGTGCAATCACATCCTTCCTGTGATGTGGTGACCAGAACTGTATGCAGTACTCTAACTGTGGCCTAACTAGTGTTTTATTGTATTAGTGTTTTATACAGTTCTAGCATAACCTTCCTGCTCTTATATTCTATGCCTCAGCTAATAAAGGAAAGTATTCCGTATGCCTTCTTAACCACCTTATCTACCTCTCCTGCTACCTTCAGGGATCTGTGGACATGCACGCCAAGGTCCCTCTGTTCCTCTACGCTACTCAGTATCCTACCATTTATTGTGTATTCCCTTTCCTTGTTAGCCCTCAACAAATGAATTACCTCACACTTCTCCAGATTGAATTCCATTTGCCACTTCTCTGCCCACCTGACCTGTCCATTGATATCTTCCTGCAGTCTATAGTTTTCTTCCTCAACGTCAACCACACAGCCAATTTTTGTATCATCTGCAAACTTTTTAATCATGCCCCCTACATTGAAGTCTAAATCATTGATATATACCACAAAAAGCAAGGGACCTAGTACTGAGCCCTGCAGAACCCCACTGGAAACAGCCTTCCAGTCACAAAAACACCCTTCGACAATTACCCTCTGCTTCCTGCCACTGAACCAATTGTGGATCCAACTTGCCACTTTCCCTTGGATCCCATGGGCTTTTACTTTTCTGACCTGTCTGCCATGTGGGACCTTGTCAAAATCCTTGCTAAAATCCATGTAGACTACATCAAACGTGCTACCCTCATCGACCCTCTTCAAAAAATTCAATCAAGTTAGTCAGACGTGACCTTCCCTTAACAAATCCATGCTGACTATCCTTGATTAATCAGTGTCTTTCTAAATGACAATTAATACTGTCCCTCAGAATTTTTTCCATTAATTTGCACACCACCGAGGTTAGGCTGACTGGCCTGTAACTACTCAGTCTATCCCTTTCTCCCTTTTTAAACAACGGTACAACGTTAGCAGTCCTCCAGTCCTCCGGCACCACGCCTGTAGCCAGAGGGGATTGGAAAATGATGGTCAGGTAAATCCTCACGACCATTTCCTTATCTCCAGTCTGTAACCATTTTATGGACATGGCCCTAGAGTTGGGCCAAAGGCCTGAGACTCACCTAACCACATGATGACAAAGACTAAATACATCCAGTCCAAAGGAAAAGGCTCCAAGAAGTTGAATAGAGGAAAGCGACAGACCACCAGTTCATCAAAGTACCGGTGATCCAGCGAGCTCAAACCCCGCTCCTGTGGAATGTCGAGGGCCATCAGCAAACCTGCGGAGGGAAGGGAGAGAAAGGTTTCAGTTTTCAGACTCTGCTCAGAGTCCTTCCCGATTATTGCAGGATTGCCCTTTCCAATCTGCCAGCGGTTTGTTAAATTTCTTGTTGGGTGGGACCCCCGAAGCCTGTGCGGGTAATTGTACTGCCTGTTGGGGGTGCTGAGCCACACAGAGCAGAGGGCACAAAGTTTGATCACCAGAGTAAGCTGCATTAACTGGTCTCCATCAGAGCAGTTCAGCAGCTTCATTAGCTTAAGCACTCTGGATTATCGAGAAGAGAATCATAGAATCATACACCACAGAAGGAAGCCATTCGGTCCATCGTGCCTGTGTTCTTTGAAAGAGCTCTCCAATAAAATCAATGAGCTCGGGCTTCTGCTCCCGATCACTATCCAGTGACTCCGCTGGTAAAATCGTGTGTTTATTGGATTTGACTTGGATGTGAATCTTGGTTGAATTGCCTGTCCATAGCCTAGGCTCACACATGAAGAAAGGCCACTAGGGAGAGATACTGGTGGACAACCATCCCCCGTGGATCAGTGCCAGTGAGGAGTCAGTATCTTCCACACTGGAGGAAAATAATTTGCAGCAATGCCGCCTCACCCAGCTGAGCTAATCCAGGCTAGGAGCCATTTGGGGATAGTGGAGGGAATTCCGTAGCTCCGGCGTTATAAAGTAGGACTCCACTGTACAGAACTCCACCTCCATGAGCTCTGTATATTCCGAAGGCCTCCCACCCACAGTGGTTGACCCAGTGAGGGAGTGGCACTGATCAGAGCCACCAGACCCACAACATTTAAACACTTGAACCCAGCATCATTACTGATGTTAAAAAGATCACGGCAAATAGACAGGGTCGTTTGCAGGAGTACACATCAGCAGGTCAGGATGCCTTCAGGTAAGAGAGACTCCGTAGACTGGGGGTTAGGACAGTATGGTTTCACTGAATGGAGTTTTATTTGGGCATTCTACTACTGCAGTTGGCAAAATGTTCAGGAATCACCCAGAAGAGGCAGCCTGGCCTGGCCAGCCTCAGCTCGGCTTGGCTCCCTGCGGCCCGGCCAGCCTCGGCTCGGCTCCCTGTGGCCCGGCCAGCCTCAGCTCGGCTCGGCTCCCTGCGGCCTGGCCAGCCTCAGCTCGGCTCCGCGCGGTCTGGCCAGCCTCGGCTCGGCTCGGCTCAGCGCGGTCTGGCCAGCCTCGGCTCGGCTCGGCGCGGTCTGGCCAGCCTTGGCTCGGCTCGGCTCCCTGCGGCCCGGCCAGCCTCAGCTCCGCTCCCTGCGGTCTGGCCAGCCTCGGCTCGGCTCCCTGCGGCCCGGCCAGCCTCGGCTCGGCTCCCTGCGGCCCAGCCAGCCTCGGCTCGGCTCCCTGCGGCCCGGCCAGCCTCGGCTCGGCTCCCTGCGGCCCGGCCAGCCTCGGCTCGGCTCCCTGTGGCCTGGCCAGCCTCAGCTCGGCTCGGCTCCCTGCAGTCTGGCCAGCCTCGGCTCGGCTCGGCTCCCTGCGGTCTGGCCAGCCTCGGCTCCCTGCGGTCTGGCCAGCCTCGGCTCGGCTCTGTTGTGCGCGCCCCGGCCAGCCTCGGCTGTACAACAAAACACTACTGGTATTAAAAGTGCAAAGTGAAAAAACATGCTAACCAGCTCAAGAAGTGAATTCATGTAAACACTTTGTAAGTAGAAACAGAAGATGAAAGGTATCAGACACACAAAACACAGGTCCAGCCTGTCAGAGTCGGGCTGAGCGCTCAGGAATCTGTGCTGGCCATCTGTGTTTAATTATGTCGCCCCCCAGATAATGAGCAAGGGAATGTGGGCACTTTGGCTTTCACAGGAAATCTGGGAAGGGTTAGGAATGGAAAGAACAGATCCCTGCATGTTATTTTTTTATTGGAGTGGTAATGAGACTTGCATTTCACAACCCCACAGGAAAAACACACACAGTCATTGCTTCTTTTCCCATTCACCTTTCTTGACGACTGAAGGGGTACAGTTCCATGGGTGACACACACATCGGAACATAGGAACAGGAGGAGGACAGTCAGCCCCTCGAGCCTGTTCCGCCATTCAATGAGATCATGGCTGGTCTGTGGCCTAACTCCATATACCCGCCTTGGGCCCGTATCCCTTAATATCTTTGGTTAACAAAAATCTATCAAAATTAACAATTGATCTAGCATCAATTGCCGTTTGCAGAAGAGAGTTCCAAACTTCTACCACACTGTGTGTAGAAGTGTTTCCTAATTTCACTCCTGAAAGGTCTGGCTCTATTTTTTAGACTATGCCCCCTAGTCCTAGACTCCCCAACCAGCGGAAATAGTTTCTCTCTATCTACCCTATCTGTTCCCCTTAACATCCTGAAAACTTCGATCAGATCACCCCTTAACCTCTTAAATTCCAGGTCCAGCCTGACTGACTGAGCGCTCAGGAATGTGAGCTGGCCATCTGTGTTTAATTATGTCGCCCCCCAGATAATGAGCAAGGGATGTGGGCACTTTGGCTTTCACAGGAAATCTGGGAAGGGTTAGGAATGGAAAGAACAGATCCCAACCCTAGATTGTGTAATCTCTCCTCGCAATTGAAACCTTGGGAGTCCTGGTATCATTCTGGTAAATCTAAGCTGCACTCCCTCCAAGGCCAATGGGCCGGATTTTCCGACCCCCACTCGTAGGGGCCTCACAAGTGCCGGTTTCAGGCATGCGAAGCACATGCGCTAAAACCCGGCACTTGCGATCTGTCAAGAATTCTCCTGACAGATCCTCTGCCTGCCCTGGAGAAGGGCCTCTGCGGGGGGAGAGTTCCGCTTTCTGCACAACCTCCGCCCGCTGAAAACCTTTAAAAATCTTACACCTAGTAAAAGCCTGCCTAAGGCCTGCTTTTACCAGCATAAGAGTTTAAAAAAAATAAAAAAATATTTTTTTCCCCCACTCATTTATAATTTAAAAATACTTTAAAAAAGTTTATTTTTAGCCCCGTAAAAAACTTTATTTTTTCAAAATTTTTTAATTTTTGTTTAAAATATTTAATTTAATGTAATTTTAACTAATTTTAAATATGTGAATTTAAAAAAAAATTATTTAATGTTTAACTGTTTTTTAAGTGATCCCCATTCATACTTTTGACAGATCCGTGCATAGAGACCAGTCAAAAGTGTGAAGAGGGATTCCCTTCTTTGATTGATTCCCCATGGCCCACGTGATCCCAGGGGCGCTTGCGAACCGCATGTGCCCCTGGGATACCTGGGCCCCTGCGCATTTCGAAGAGGAGAGGCCCAGGATTGCAAGCCTCGGGATCTACGGAGCCAGTAGGTAAGTGCGTAGATTTTTTCTGTCGGAGACATCCGCCCGCAGGAAGCCTCCGATCGGAAATTTAAGGCTAATGGCCCAGAAATTGATCCCGCGACGCGAGAGTACGCATTGCCACTCCAATTGCCGGTTTTCTGCATGCCCTGCACATGCGTTGAAAACCGGCAATTGCTCTTTTGAAAAGGGGGCGGTTCCTCGGTGCATCGCGTGCGCGCTACAGGCTGCGCGCACGCTGTGCACTTCATGCTTTGGACGCGCAGGTAAGTAAGGAAGATTTTAGAAATGGAAAAAGGAGGAGTAAGACCCACTTTTAAGAAGGTAAGTAGTGAATTAAGTATTTTTTTGAATTTTTTTTAACAGGTATATCTTTTTTAGAGACTTTAAAGACAGGTAAGTTTATTTTTATAACTTTTTAAAAGATTTTAAATTTTTTCAAAAATTTAATTTTTTATTTAAAATGGTTAATTTAATTAACTATACTTATTTTATTAATGTGATGGTTTTTTTTTAAAATTTAATTGAGGTTTAGCTGTTATTTTGGGGGGGTGTAAGATTCATAGATTTCACAGCACGTATGTGAAACTTATGAATGGAAGATGGTGTGCTGCCATTGGCTCTAACTGAGTCACGTGATCCCACAGCTCGCACGAATTCACTACGCCGCTGGGATACGCAAGCACTGCCCAGCTGATGTCTGGAACATCAAGTTCGTGCGAGCTGGATCTGAAAAAGCACAAGCGAGGAGAGAGATCGCGGGGAAGCCTTACCCCCGCGGGAACAGAGCGAGATCAATTTCTGGGCCATCATATCCTTCCTAAGGTGTGGTGCCCAGAACTGCTCACAGTACTCCAGGTGTGGTCTAACCAGGGTTTTGTACAGCTGCAGCATAACTTCTACCCCCTTGTACTCTAGTCCTCTAAATATAAAGGCCAGCATTCCATGAGCCTTTTTAATTATTTTCTGTACCTGTTCTTGACATTTTAATGATCTATGTACCTGGACCCCCAAGTCTCTTTGGACCTCCACTGTTTCTAGCTTTTCACCATTTAGAAAGTGGATAACTTCACATTTGCCTACAGTGAAATCCATTTGCCACAGTTTTGCTCAGACACTTAATCTATTAACATCTCTTTGTAATTTTATGCTTCCATCTACACTGCCGACAATGCCGCCTATCTTTGTGTCAACTGCAAACTTGGATATGGGGCTCTCTATCCCATCATCTAAGTCGTTATTAAATACAGTGAATAGTTGAGGCCCCAACACAGATCCCTGTGGGACATCCTGCCAATTAGAGTACCTGCCCATTATCCCGACTCGCTGTCTCCTGCCGCTCAACCAATTTCCTAACCAGATCAATAATTTGCCTTCGATTCCATGAGCTTTAACTTTAGCTAACAGTCTCTTATGAGGGACTTTATCAAATGCATTCTGGAAGTCCATATAAATAACATCCAGACGTTCCCCTGTCCACTACTTCTGTCACACCTTCAAAAAAATTCCATCAGGTTCATCAGGCATGACCTACTCTTTACAAATCCATGCTGGCTCTCTGATCAGCTGAAAATTTGAGGTGTTCAGTCACCCTACCCTTAATTATAGACTCTAGTAATTTCCTGACAACAGATCTATAATTTCCTGGTTTCCTTTTCTCACCTTTCTTAAATAGCAGAGTAACATGAGCAATTTTCCAATCTAAAGGAACGGTTCCTGAATCAAGAGAACTTTGGAAGATTATAGTTAGGGCATCTGCAATGTTCTCACCTACTTCCTGTAAAACCCGGAGATGGAAACCATCTGGTCCTGGGGATTTGTCACTCTTTAGTGCCATTATTTTCTTCATTACTGTTATTTTGCTTACGTTAATTTTGGCGAGTCCCCGTCCCTGATTCAATATTAGTTTCCTTGGAATGTCTGGCATGCTATCCTCTTCCTCTACTGTAAATACTGATGTAAAGTAATTATTCAGCATGTCCGCCATTTCCTTATTTTCATTTACAGTATCACCATCATCAGCTTTCAAGGGGTCCCCATTGCTCCTGACTACTCTCTTTTTCCTAATATAATTGTAAAAAAAGTGTTGATTTTAATATCCCTTGCAAGTTTCTTTTCATACTCCTTTTATGTAGCTCTTACTTTCGGTTTTGTCACCTTTTGTTGTTCTTTGTATATCTCCCATTCGCCAGGATCTGTGCTAGTTTTTGCATTCTAATTTATTTAGTTTTATGTTGTCTCTTACCTCTTTAGTCATCCCTGGCTGTTTTTTTGGCAAGTAGAGCTCTTGCGCCTCAGCAGTATAAACCGGTTCTGTATCACATTAAATTATTTTTTGAACACCTCCCACTGATCTTCTGTCGTTTTACCCATTAACAGATTTGCCCAGTTTACTGTGAACAGTCTCTGTTGAAGTCGGCCTTACCCAAGTCTAGGATCTTAGTAGCGGTTTTGCATTTTTCCCTTTTAAACACTATGTTGAACTGGATCATATTATGATCGCTATTAGATAAATGTTCATGCACTGTTAGGCTGTTAACTAAATCTGGCTCAGTACTAAATCTGGCTCAGTACTAAATCGAATATGGCCTGCCCCCTTGTTGGATCTGGGACATATTGTTGCAGAAAACTATCCTGAACCTATTCAAGAAATTCACTACCTTTCTGACATGAGCTAGTCTGCTTCTCCCAATCTATATGAACGTTTAAATCCTCCATTAATGTGTGCATGTGGGTGTTGAGTGAGGATAGGATGAGGATCGATTATGATGCTCCACCCTCCTACGAGGGGACAGCCAGACAATACCCAACTGTCTGGGCTCAAACAGAGAATGTCCACGAGGAGGCCGGCCAGCATTGCTACAACTGTACTCCAGCACGAGTCAGCATGATGGCCTTGTCGCACCTTCACCCTGCAGTCAGCAACCTCCCGGTCAGTTTCTACACATCCTGTTGCAGAGTTCGATGTTGGTTCTCACCAATCAGAGGTTAAAGCCAGGCTGTCCAATTAGATTACACTGACATGAGGTGGAACCAGTGATTCCGGCTCATGTGAGATATTTGCATATCACAAACCAGCTGAGTGTGGTTCAACTGCGCAGTGCTGCTCTGTCAGGTGTGACCCCTCTTGGTGTGTGGTTACTGGAAGAGGTGACTCGAGGGGGGGGGGGGAGGAATCCTGACTGTTATTTATACTGGGAGTGTCAGCAAGCTATTCATATCTATCTAGTCAGGACCCGGTAATCTCTGTCCACACACACTTTCCAGCAGGGGTCACTGGGTATAATCGGAAACTCTGGCTCAAAGTTCTCCTTCCCATCCCAATGCACTGTGGCGGGCTATAGCGCCCCAGTTGAGACCAGGGGTTGGCCTGGGACCCTCTGGTCTGGATGGGATCAGTTACACACTTTACCAATTGAGTCATCATTAAGGGAGTGGCTGGACAATGAATGTGCGTGCAGTGTGGGCACTGTACCAGACATGTCAAATGTTTAACAAAAAGAAAAAAAGATGTGCATTTCTATAGCGCCTTTCATAACCTCAGGATGTCCCAAAGAGCTTTAAGCCAATGAGGTACTTTTGTAGTCATTGCTGTAATGTTGGAAAAGTGGCAGCCAATTTGTACAGCAAGATCCCACAAACAACAATGAGATACATGACCAGATAATCTGATTTTTTTCTAAAAAGTGATGTTGGCAGAGTAAATCCCTCAGTACTGCACTGAGATGTCAGCCTAGATTTTGTGCTCAAGACTCTGGCGGGGGCTTGAACCCACAACCTTCTGACTCAGAAGCGAGAGCACTACCAATGAGCTGCAGCTGACACTTTAAACACTTCAGCAAAAACCCCTTCATCAGGTAGAAAAAAAATCTATACTCACCAAAGAGAAACCTGAAGACCCCCAGGGACGCAGGGTCAGTGGGTCGATTCAACAGACAGACAAATCGATGCCAACTTCTGAAATCTGACAGCTCGAAGCCAAAGATTCTCTTCATTCTGCTGCTTTCCTCCTCCATCACTGTCTCCTTCGGTGCTCTCCTCCTAACACTCTGAGACACATCTGCAGCGGTGGAATCAAAACCAGCACCTGCCCCAAAAACAGAACAATGGGGTTGGAAGCTGATGTAATGGGCCAAAAATTCATCCCGCGACGCGAGAGTACGCACTGCGTACTCTCGCGTATTCCCACTCCAATTGCCGGTTTTCTGCATGCCCTGCGCATGCGCTGAAAACCGGCAATTGGTCTTTTGAAAAGGGGGCGGTTCCTCGGTGCATCGCGTGCGCGCTACAGGCTGCGTGCACGCTGTGCACTTCATGCTTTGGACGCGCAGGTAAGTACGGAAGATTTTAGAAATGGAAAAAGGAGTAAGACCCACTTTTAACAAAGTAAGTAGTGAATTAAGTATTTTTTTGAATTTTTTTTAACAGGTATATCTTTTTTAGAGACTTTAAAGACAGGTAAGTTTATTTTTATAACTTTTTAAAAGATTTAAAAAAAATTCAAAAATTTAATTTTTTATTTAAAATGGTTAATTTATTTAACTATACTTATTTTATTAATGTGATGGTTTTTTTTAAATTTAATTGAGGTTTAGCTGTTATTTTGGGGGGGGTGTAAGATTCATAGATTTCACTGCACGTATGTGAAACTTATGAATGGAAGATGGTGTGCTGCCATTGGCTCTAACTGAGTCACGTGATCCCACAGCTCGCACGAATTCACTACGCCGGTGGGATACGCAAGCACTGCCCAGCTGATGTCTGGAACATCAAGTTCGTGCGAGCTGGATCTGAAAAAGCACAAGCGGAGTGAGAGATCGCGGGGAAGCCTTACCCCCGCGGGAACAGAGCGAGATCAATTTCTGGGCCATTTAATATTGTTTTTAATTCTACCTCCCCCCGCCCCACCCACCCCCAAAGAAAATATGCCAGAATTTTCGGGCAAGGCTAGTGGTGCAATGAGCACACACCAACCATTCCCTGTTGCACAATCAGCTGGAGACAGGGGAGCTTTCTTTGATCCAAACTCAGGGCAATCAAACTTCGGGGAGAGGGGAATGTAAACAGAAAGCTTCTGCTGTTCCGATTCCAATGGGCGATCTCAGTCCAATGTAACCCTTGGTGTGCGATTTCACGTTCTGAATCATTATTATTTATTTTGTAGAGTTCGGCTACATTCAGGAGTGTTTGTCTACGTGGACACTGCTGGCCAGTTCTGAGGTGTCAGGACTGCAGTGTGAAAGCACTCTCCGCTCCCTGTGCTGCACTCAGTCCCTGCGCCGCCTGCACTCACCTGTCCGCTTCAGGTTGTCCCCACCTGCCCGCTGCATCTTCGGCTCGGCTGCTGCTGTTGCTGCACTGCCGATGTCTCTTCGTCCACCACGTCCTCACACTCTGCCACACTGCCAGAAAGCAGCACACACATTCACATGCTGCAAACACACTGCCGCAAACCATCCGGCTGTCGTTAAATGTGCAAAGCTCCTCCCAGCGCCAGGCACGTCTTTTTTAAAGTTGGAATTGGTTGAATGGACTGGCGAGGAGTCCTGAAAGCAGACAAGGTCCTGCTGGCAGCCATTCAACTGCTTTAAATCCCAGCGCTGGCCATCGAAAGACATGCAGTTGTGTTTATGTTTAAGCTGTCCTTCCGATGAGACATTAAGCGGAGGTCCCACCTACCTGGTCTGCTCAGGTTATAGAGTCATAACGGCACAGAAGGAGGCCATTCGGCCCATCGAGTCTGTGCCGGCTCTCTGTAGAGCAATCCAGTCAGTCCCATTCCCCGGCTCTATCCCTGTAGCCCTGCAAGTTTATTTCCCTCAAGTGCCTATCCAGTCTCCCCTTGAAAACATTGAGTGCCTCCGCTTCCACCACTTCCGTCGGCAGCGAGTTCCAGGTCCTCACCACTCGCTGCGTAAAAAAGTTTTCCCTCACGTCCCCCCTGTATCTCTTGCCCAAAACCTTAAATCTGTGTCCCCTAGTCCTTGTACCATCAACTAGTGGGAACAGCCTTTCCCCGTCTAGACTATCCAAACCCATCATAATCTTGTACACCTCGATCAAATCACCCCTCAACCTTCTTTGCTTGAATGAAAACAAATCCAGCTTCTCCAACCTGTCATAAGAACATAAGAAATAGGAGCAGGAGTAGGCCAATCGGCCCCTCGAGCCTGCTCCGCCATTCAATAAGATCATGGCTGATCTGATCCTAACCTCAAATCTAAAGAACACAAGTAGGAGCAGGACCCGGCCACTCAGCCCCTGGGCTCGCTCCGCCACCCACAGGGCCTTGACCGATCCGAACTCAGCCTCATGTCCAATTTCCTGCCCGCTCCCCGTAACCCCTAATTCCCTTTACTTCTAGGAAACTGTCTATTTTTGTTTTAAATTTATTTAATGATGTAGCTTCCACAGCTTCCTGGGGCAGCAAATTCCACAGACCTACTACCCTCTGAGTGAAGAAGTTTCTCCTCATCTCAGTTTTGAAAGAGCAGCCCCTTATTCTAAGATTATGCCCCCTAGTTCTAGTTTCACCCATCCTTGGGAACATCCTTACCGCATCCACCCAATCAAGCCCCTTCACAATCTTATATGTTTCAATAAGATCGCCTCTCACTCTTCTGAACTCCAATGAGTAGAGTCCCAATCTACTCAACCTCCCCTCATATGTCCACCCCCTCATCCCGGGGATTAACCGAGTGAACCTTCTTTGTACTGCCTCGAGAGCAAGTATGTCTTTTCTTAAGTATGGACGCCAAAACTGTATGTGCGGTCTCACCAATACCCTGTACAACTGAAGCAATACCTCCCTACTTTTATATTCTATCCCCTTAGCAATGAAAGCCAACATTCCATTGGCCTTCTTAATCACTTGCTGCACCTGCATACTAACCTTTTGAGTTTCGTGCACCAGGACCCCCAGATCCCTTTGTACTTCAGTACTTTCCAGTTTCTTGCCATTTAGATAATAACTTGCTCTACTATTTTTCCTGCCAAAGTGCATAACCTCACACTTTCCAGTATTGTATTCCATCTGCCAAATCTCTGCCCACTTACTTAGCCTGTCTATGTCCCCTTGCAGATTTTTTATGTCCTCCTCACTCACTACTTTCCCTCCCATCTTAGTATCATCTGCAAACTTTGATATGTTACACTCGGTCCCCTCCTCCAAATCGTTAATATAGATTGTAAAGAGTTGGGGACCCAGCACTGACCCCTGCGGAACACCACTAGTTACTGATTGCCAGTCTGAGAATGAACCATTTATCCCAACTCTCTGCCTTCTGTTAGATAGCCAATCCTCTATCCATGCCAGGATATTACCCCAATCCCGTGATTTTTTATCTTAAGCAATAATCATTTGTGTGGCACCTTGTCAAATGCCTTTTGGAAGTCTAAATACACCACATCCACTGGTTCCCCTTTATCCACCCTGTGTGTTACTTCCTCAAAGAACTCCAGCAAATTTGTCAAACATGACTTCCCCTTCATAAAACCATGCTGACTTTGTCCTATTAAATTATGATTATCCAAATGTCCCGTTACTGTCTCCTTAATAATGGACTCCAAAATTTTACCTACCACAGATGTTAGGCTAACCGGTCTATAGTTTCCAGCCTTCTGTCTACTGCCCTTTTTAAATAAGGGTGTTACATTAGCAGTTTTCCAGTCTGCCGGGATCTTTGCTGAGACCAGGGAGTTTTGGAAAATGATTACCAATGCATCCACAATCCCTACCGCCACTTCCCTCAAGACCCTAGGATGTAAGCCATCAGGTCCAGGTGATTTATCCACCTTGAGTCTCATTATTTTACCGAGTACCACTTCCTTAGTGATTTTGATCGTGTTTAGCTCCTCCCCCCCCCCCATAGCCCCCTGTTTGTCCAGTGTTGGGATATTCTTAGTGTCCTCTACTGTAAAGACTGATACAAAATATTCATTCAGTGTATTTGCCATCTCCATATTTCCCACCATTAATTTCCCGGTCTCATCCTCCAAGGGACCAACATTTACTTTAGCCACCCTTTTTCTTTTTATATAACTATAAAAACTCTTACTATCTGTTTTTATATTTTTTGCTAATTTACTTTCATAATCTATCTTCCCTTTCTTAATCAATCTTTTTGTTATTTTTTGCTGTCTTTTAAAGTTTTCCCAATCCTCTATCCTCCCACTAGATTTGGCTACCTTATAAGCCCTTGTTTTTAGTCGAATATTATCCTTAATTTCTTTACTTAGCCACGGATGACTGTCTTTTCTTTTACACCCTTTTCTTCTCAGTGGAATATATATTTTTTGGAAGTTGTAAAATAACTCCTTAAATGTACACCACTGATCATGTATCGTCTTACCCTTTAATCTATTTTCCCAATCCACTCTACTCAATTCTGCTCGCATACCTTCATAGTCTCCTTTATTCAAGCTTAGCACGCTTGTTTGAGATCCAACCTTCTCACCCTCTAATTGAATATGGAATTCAAACATGTTATGGTCACTCATTCCAAGGGGATCCTTTACTAGGACATTTTTAATTAATCCTGTCTCGTTACACAGGACCAGATCTAAGGTTGCTTGCCCCCTGGTCGGTTCAGTTACATACTGCTCAAGAAACCCATCCCTAATACACTCAATGAACTCATCTTCAAGGCAGCCCTGCCCAATTTGATTTGTCCAATTAATATGATAGTTAAAATCCCCCATAATTAAAGATGTTCCCTTATTACAAGCCTCAACTATTTCCCGATTGATACTCTGTCCAACAGAGTTGCAACTGTTCGGAGGCCTATAGACTACGCCCACTAGTGTTTTTTTCCCCTTATTATTCCTTATCTCCACCCAAACTGTTTCATTATCCTGATCTTTTGACCCAATATCATTTCTCTGTATTACAGTGATTCCTTCCTTTATTAACACAGCCACCCCACCACCCCTTCCTTCCTGCCTGTCCTTCCTGATCGTTAAAGAACCTGGTATGTTTAATTCCCAGGCATCGTCGCCCTGCAGCCATGTTTCTGTAATGGCCACAAGATCATACCCATATGTAGTTATTTGTGCCATTAACTCATCTATTTTGTTACGAATGCTACGTGCATTCAGATAGAGAACTTTCAAATATGTTTTGTGACACTTAGTTCCTGCTTTTGCCCTTTTTATTACTTTACCTTTTACTCCATACCTTCTGCCCCTTCCTGACACACTCTGGTTTTTAATTTCCCCACTGCTACCTAAGTCTATGACCTTCTCTGTTGTCATTTTTATTATTTGCTCTCTAGGAACCTCCCCCCCACTGGTTAGTTTAAAGCCCTCTCTACAGCCCTAGTTAGATGATCCGCCAGGACTCTAGTCCCAGCACTGGCCAAGTGAAGCCCGTCCCAACGGAACAGCTCCCTCCTGCCCCAGTACTGGTGCCAGTGTCCCAGGAAGCAAAACCCATTTCTCCCACACCAGTCTTTGAGCCACTCATTTAACTCTCTAATTTTATTTGTCCTAGCCAAATTCGCTCGTGGCTCAGGTAATAATCCAGAGATTAATACCCTTGAGGTTCTGTTTTTTAATTTGACCCCTAGCTGCTCATACTCCTTTAACAGAACCGGCTTCCTTGTCCTATCTACGTCGTTTGTACCAACATGGACCACGACAACTGGATCCACCCCCTCCCACTGCAAGTTTCTTTCCAGCCCAGAGGAGATGTCCTTAACCCTGGCACCAGGCAGGCAACACAGCCTACGGGACTCTCGCTCTCGGCTGCAGAGAACTCTATCTATCCCCCTAATAATACTATCCCCTACCACTACAACATTTCTATTTACTCCCCCCTCTTGAATGGCCCCCCGTTCCACAGTGCTGTGGCCAGGTTGCTCATCCTCCCTGCAGTCCCTGCTCCCATCCCCACAGGGAGTAAGAACCTCGAACCTGTTGGACAAGAGCAAGGGCTGCGGCTCCTCCAACACTACCTCCTGGATCCCTGTACCTGCCTCACTCGTAGTCACACCGTCCTGTCCCTGACCATGGGCTACATCTGAATTAATTAACTTCATAGGTGTGACCACCTCCTGAAACACAAAGTCCAGGTACTTCTCCCCCAACCTGATGTGTCGCAGTGTCTGAAGCTCAGACTCCAGCTCATCAATACGGGGCTGGAGTTCCTGTAGCAGCAGACACTTGTCACAGATGTAATCACCGTGAGCCTCAATGGGGTCCACCGGCTCCCACATCTTGCAACAGTAACACATCACCTGCTCCATTCTATGTAATTAATTAAAAAAAAATTATTGTGAGTTATGGACACTCTCTGCCAGATTATAGATGCTAGTATCCCCTCTAATTAATTGGATTTAAATTAAATCAATCCCTCTAAATTACACCAGTTAAATGGTTTACCAACAGTCACTCTGCACCAGAAAGGCCTTATTAACTATAACCCACAGAGTTTAAGTTTAAAAAGAGAGAAATACTCACCAACCAATTACTTACCTGCTTTCTGGTGACGTCACACCTCGATTATTTTTACCTCTCTCTCTCCCTCCGAGTTCGGAGACTGGTCCCGCCTTACCTGGTCTCTGGAGCCTTTTAAACCCTCTGCCGCCGCCTCGCCTCACGCAGGTCCGCCGCCGCACCAGGAAGCTGACAAAGATGGAAAAAGGAAGGCACACCTCCCCTCACTCACTCACTCACTCACTCACTCACTCACTCACTCACTCACTCACTCACTCACTCACTCACTCACTCACTCACTCACTCACTCACTCACTCACTCACTCACTCACTCACTCACTCACTCACCAAACTCGCAGCTTAGCACTCTATTCCAAATCTACACTCCGTGACAAACTGCACTCTAGTCTCCCTTATTTATACTGCTGAGATTTAAATAAGTGAGCTCTGTGGCAGTTACAGAACCAGATTAGACCAGTTAATTAATTAATTACTATCACCTGCTCTCCAGCACAGAGCTTGCTTAGCCCTGCCCAAGCCTGGAAGAAACTTAAAACTTGAAATAGTAAATTTAAATGCTAATTGTAAGCACACAAGACTAGAATTTATAAAAATAAGAGATTAACCTTTAAGAGTTACTCCCTCACTCACCAAACTCGCAGCTTAGCACTCTATTCCAAATCTGCACTCCATTGCGGCCCAACCAGCGCTTTATAAAGGTTCAGCATAACTTCTCTACTTTTGTAATCAATACCTCTATTTATGAAGCCCAAGATCCCATATGCTTTGCTAACCACTCTCTCAATATGTCCTACCACCTTCAGGGACCTATGCACATTAACTCCCAGGTCCCTCTGTCCCTGCACACTCTTTAAAACTGTGTCATTAAGTGTACATTGCCTCTCCCTGTTCCTTCTGCCAAAATGCATCACCTCACACGTGTCTGTATTAAATTCCATCTGCCACTTGTCTGCCCATTCTGCTAGCCTTTCTATGTCCTGTTGCAGTCGATTGATATCGTCCTCACTGTTTGCCACACCCCCAAGTTTGGTGTCATTGGCACGTTTAGAAATTCTACTCTGTATTCCAATATCCAGGTCATTTATATATATCAAAAAAAGCAGTGGCCCCAGCACAGACCCTTAGGGAACACCACTGTCTACCATCCTCCAGTCTGAAAAACAGCCATTTACCACAACTCGCTGTTTTCTGTCCTTAAGCCAATTCCTTATCCAAGCTGCCACTGACCCACCTATTCCATGAGCCTCAATTTTGTTAACTAGCCTTCTATGTGGTACTTTGTCAAACGCCTTCCTAAAATCCATGTAGACAACATCCATTGCATTCCCTTCATCAATCCTCTCTGTTACTTCATCAAAAAATTCAATTCGATTAGTCAAACACGATCTGCCTTTTACAAATCCGTGTTGGCTCTCCTTAATTAGCTTAAACCTCTCCAAGTACCCGTTAATATTTTCCTTGATTATTGTTTCTAAAACTTTACCCACCACTGATGTTAAACTGACTGGCCTGTAGTTACTAGGATTGTCCTTACACCCTTTCTTGAACAATGGTGTCACATTTGCCACTTTCCAATCCTCAGGCACCTCCCCCGCATCGAGGGAAGATTGGAAAATTATGGCAAGCTCTTCTGCTATCTCCTCCCCCAATTCCCTTAGCAACCTGGGATGCAAGCCATCTGGACCAGGCGACTTATCCACTCTAAGCATACCCAGTCTTTCTAGTGCATCCTGTCTATCAATTTTCACCCCTTCCATTGCTTCTACCTTTTCCACTTCTACCGATATTTTGTCAGCATCCACCTCCTTAGTAAATACCGATACAAAGTACTCATTGAGTATTCTAGCCTTGCCCTGCGCCTCTAAGCATATATCACCTTCTTTGTCTCTAATAGGCCCCACCCCGCCTCTTACTACCCGCTTACTGTTCACATGCCGGTAGAAGATTTTTGGGTTCCCTTTTATGTTAACCGCCATTCTACTCTCATATTCTCTCTTTGCCAATCTTATTTTCATCTTCACTTCCCCTCTCAACTTATTGTATTTGGTCTGATTCTCCCTTGAAGAATTCACCTGACATGCATCATACACCCTCTTTTTTTGTTTCATCAGGTAGATGTTAAAGATTTAACCTTCAGCTGCCGAGGCCCAAAGCTTTGGAATTCCTTCCCTAAACCTGTCTACCTCTCTTTCTTCCTTCCTTCAAGATGCTCCTTAAAACCTATCTTTTTAAACATGTACCCTAACGGTAGCATAGTGGTAATGTCACTGGGCTAGTAATCTAGAGGCCTGGACTAATGATCTAAGAAATGTGAGTTCAAATCCCACCATGGCAGCTGGGGAATTTAAATTCAGTTAATTAAATAAATCTGGAATAAAAAGCTAGTATCAGTAATGGTGACCATGAAACTATTGGATTGTCGTAAAAACCCATCCGGTTCACTAATGCCCTTTAGGGAAGGAAATCTGCCATCCTTACCCGGTCTGGCCTATATGTGACTCCAGACCCACAGCAATGTGGTTGACTTTTAACTGCCCTCTGAAATGGCCTAGCAAGCCACTCAGTTGTAACTAACTGCTACGAAACAAAATAATAAGAATGAAATTGGACGGACCACCCAGCATCGGCTACGGACACGGCAACGCCACACCCAGCCCAGTCAAGCCTGCAAAGTCCTCCTCGCCAACATCTGGGGACTTGTGCCAAAATTGGGTGAGCTGTCCCACAGACTAGTCAAGCAACAGCCTGACAAAGTCATACTCACAGAATCATACCTTTCAGCCAATGTCCCAAACTCCTCCATCACCATCCCTGGGTATGTCCTGTCCCACCGGCAGGACAGACCCACCAGGGGTGGCGGCACAGTGGTATATAGTCGGGAAGGAGTGGCCCTGGGAGTCCTCAACATTGACTCCGGACCCCATGAAATCTCATGGCTTCAGGTCAAGCATGGGCAAGGAAACCTCCTGCTAATTACCACCGACCGCCCTCCCTCAGCTGATGAATCAGTACTCCTCCATGTTGAACACCACTTGGAAGAAGCACTGAGAGTAGCAAGGGCACACAATGTACTCTGGGTGGGGGACTTCAATATCCATCACCAAGAGTGGCTCGGTAGCACCACTACTGACCGAGCTGGCCAGTCTGGGCCTGCGACAGGTGGTGAGTGAACCAACACGAAGGAAAAACCTCATCCTCACCAATCTACCTGTCGCAGATGCATCTGTCCATGACAGCATTGGTAGCAGTGACCACCGCACAGTCATTGTGGAGACGAAGTCCCGTCTTCACACTGAGGACACCCTCCATCGTGTTGTGTGGCACTACCACTGTGCTCAATGGGATAGATTCAGAACATATATCTAGCAGCTCAAAACTGGGCACCCATGAGGCGCTGTGGGCCATCAGCAGCAGCAGAATTGTATTCCACCACAATTCTCATGGCCCGGCATATCCCTCACTCTACCATTACCACCAAGCCAGAGGACCAACCCTGGTTCAACAAGGAGTGTAGAAGAGCATGCCAGGAGCAGCACCAGGCATACCTAAAAATGAGGTGCCAACCTGGGGAAACTGCAACACAGGACCACATGCATGCTAAAAAGCGGAAGCAGCATGCTATAGACAGGGCTAAGCGATCCCACAATCAACGGATCAGATCAAAGCTCTGCAGTCCTGCCACATCCAGTTGTGAATGGTGCTGGACCATTAAACAACTAACGGGAGGAGGACGCTCCAAGAATAGCCCCATCCTCAATGATGGTGGAGCCCAGCACGTGAGTGCAAAAGACAAGGCTGAAGCGTTTGCAACCAACTTCAGCCAGAAGTGCCGAGTGGATGATCCATATCGGCCTACTCCCGAGGTCCCCACCATCACAGAAGCCATTCTTCAGCCAATTCGATTCACTCCACGTGATATCAAGAAACGGCTGAGCGCACTGGATACAGCAAAGGCTATGGGCCCCGACAACATCCTGGCTATCGTGCTGAAGACTTGTGCTCCAGAACTAGCCGTGCCTCTAGCCAAGCTGTTCCAGTACAGCTACAACACTGGCATCTATCCGACAATGTGGAAAACTGCCCAGGTATGTCCTGTCCACAAAAAGCAGGACAAATCCAACCTGGCCAATTACCGCCCCATCAGTCTACTCTCAATCATCAGCAAAGTGATGGAAGGTGTCATCGACAGTGCTATCAAGCAGCACTTACTCACCAATAACCTGCTCACTGATGCCCAGTTTGGGTTTCGCCAAGACCACTCGGCTCCCGACCTCATTACAGCCTTGGTCCAAACATGGACAAAGGAGCTGAATTCCAGAGGTGAGGTGAGAGTGACTGCCCTTGACATCAAGGCAGCATTTGACCGAGTCTGGCATCAAGGAGCCCTAGTAAAACTGAAGTCAATGGGAATCAGGGGGAAAACGCTCCACTGGCTGGAGTCATACCTAGCACAAAGGAAGATGGTTGTGGTGGTTGAAGGTCAATCATCACAGCCCCAGGACATCGTTGCAGGAGTTCCTCAGGGCAGTGTCCTAGGCCCAACCATCTTCAGCTGCTTCATCAATGACCTTCCCTCCAACATAAGGTCAGAAATGGGGATGTTCGCTGATGACTGCACAGTGTTCAGCGCCATTCACAACTCCTCAGATAATGAAGCAGTCCATGCCCGCATGCAACAAGACCTGGACGACGTTCATGCTTGGGCTGATAAGTGACAGGTAACATTCGTGCCACAGAAGTGCCAGGCAATGACTATCTCCAACAAGCGAGAGTCTAACCATCGCCCCTTGACATTCAATGGCATTGCCATCGCCGAATCCGCCACTATCAACATCCTGGGGGTCACCATTAACCAGAAACTTAACTGGACCAGCCACATAAATACTGTGGCAACAAGAGCAGGTCAGAGGCTAGGTATTCTGTGGCGAGTGTCTCACCTCCTGACTCCCCAAAGCCTTTCCACCATCTACAAGGCACAAGTAAGGAGTGTGATGGAATACGCTCCACTTGCCTGGATGAGTGCAGCTCCAACAACACTCAAGAGGCTCGACGCCATCCAGGACAAAGCAGCCCGCTTGATTGGCACCCCATCCACCACCTTGAACATTCACTCCCTCCACCACCGGCGTACTGTGGCTGCAGTGTGTACCATCTACAAGATGCACTGCAGCAACTCGCCAAGGCTCCTTCGGCAGCACCTCCCAAACCCGCGACCTCTTCCACCTAGAAGGACAAGGGCAGCAGGAACATGGGAACTCCACCACTTCCAAGTTCCCCTCCAAGTCACACACCATCCTGACATGGAAGTATATCGCCGATCCTTTATCGGCGTTGTGTCAAAATCCTGGAACTCCCTCCCTAACAGCACTGTGGGAGTACCATCACCTCACGGGCTGCAGCGGTTCAAGGTGGCTCACCACCACCTTCTCAAGGGCAATTAGGGATGGGCAATAAATGCTGGCCTTGCCAGCGACGCCCACATCCCATAAACAAATAAAAAGAAAAATCTCCTTACGTGGCTTGGTGTCAAATTTTGCGCCTCTGAAGCGCCTTGGGATGTTTTACTACGTTAAAGGCTCTATATAAATGCAAGTTGTTGTCGTTAAAAGAAGGGAGTTGTCCCAGATTCCTGGCCAACATTCCTACCTCAGCCTTCATCACCAAAATTCAGATTCATCTCATTGCTATTGCTGTTTATGGGATCTTGGTGTTTTACGAACACTGGGATTAATACCCTGACAGGAACATTCATCAAGGGCACCAGACAAATCCTTCAATCTTCACCTTAACTCATTGTATGTCTCGGGTTTACCACCCAGTTTATGCCTCGGAGTTAATGATGCCTAAATTTGGATCCCCGATCTGTCTGTTTGGATTATATTAGCATTTACACTACCAACCTCTGGTCAGGATCCGCACAAGCTACTGAGTGAATTCACGAACCCTTGCCAATTTTCAAAGAAGTCAGATGACAAAGTCATAAACTAAAGATAGTTTATTCTAAAATGGAAGCCTGCAAAAGTAGTTTGCTTACACTCTGTAAAAGCGGAAAGTACAACTCCGACAGAGAGAGAGCTCACAGAAGTTAAGATTGTGTGGGCAAGATTCAGGCAGATATAAGATGTAATCTTAGCACTTAAACCTCGAGTATGCAAATAATTAGTTGATAGGGTTAATTGACAGGAAAAATAATAGGTTACAAAGGTAGTTCAGTTATGTGACTGTAATTCAGCTGTAACTGTTTTCTGATTATCAATTTACAGTTGAGATTGGTGTCTGAGGTTGATATAAATTGGTAAGATTAATTTAGCATTAGATTCCTTAGATAGCTGAGAAGTTAACAGCATTAGATAGTCAGTCTATGAATAGATTAGGGCTAGACATTCATTATAGCCAAGAAATGGGCAGTGTTTAGACTAAAAATGGTTAAGTAGCGCCAGTTGAAAATCGTCAAGACTGCATGCAAAATTCGTCTTCACTCCTCATTAAATGATTGTAGTCATGATTCTCGTCTTAAAGCTCAAGCTTATTGGTGTTACACTGAAAAGATGGACCAATATCGGGGGCAGTCTACATACAAGTAATGATTGCCACAGGCTTTTTTCACTACTTAAAGGGGAGGTTCATTGATGCTGCAGCACCTCATTCTCAACATTGTCGGGTGTGCAGCTGCCTCAACAACCATAAGAAGAAGGACAAGCAGAAGGAGCACTTATTTACAAATCTTGATGGCAGATCTCCGCCCCAGGGAGGGAACCCGGGGGTTTTCTAAGGAAGCTTTGGAGGCATTGGTTTTAGTGGTGGAGAGAAGGCGGGCAGTGCTGTACCCCCCAACTGGCAGGAGGCCCTTGCCACAAGTCTGCCAAACTATGTGGAGGGACACCACGTCACGGGCAGCACTGTGGTCCCCAGGACCCACACACAGTGGAGGAGGAAGTTTAATGAGCTCACGCGGGTGGTCAGGGTGAGTGAAGGCTTCAACAAATGCTACATACCACCATTTGTACCACAAGCTTCACACATTGCTCAATCTACCACACCCCCAACACTCACCCACCAATAATCTCTACCTAGCAACACTCACACCCACATCTCACACCTTGCACACAATGACAGCTATTCAATTATGGCAGGCACAAGGGTCATTAGTTATTAGAATTCATGTGATATGTGTGATATATTTATAGATAAATTTATTAAGTGTGTTTGGAATATTTTGTGGTCTCTTTCATTTCACCTTTGTGCCCAGGAGGACGCTGCGATATGGCTTGAGACAGGGATAGTAGGATGGGGATGTGGTGAGCTACGGGGATCTGGGGTTTCATTCATGTGAATCGGGTCTGATGAGCCGGTCACGGACAGCCCGTCCGGAAGGTCGATTGTCTCGCTGCCTCCGCCCTACCTCCTGTTCCTCCTCCTCCTCTTCCTCCTCATCCTCCTCCTCCTCACCACTTCCTCCTCATCCTCCTCGTCCTCATCCTCCTCCTCGTCCTCCTGATGTAATCCCACAATCCCGCAGCCCCCATGACTGTGAGGAAGTGTTGTGAGCAGAAGCCTTTAACAAATAATGAGTGACTTCTGCACTTGAATCAACACTCCTTGTCACCAATTAGCTTGAAATAACTAAAGAAAGCTGTTTCAGTTGCAGGAAGTAGCAAACAGGCAGTTGCAGCTGATTGGTGATGGTGCCTTTAAACATCGCTGCTGTAGCCTGCTTCCTGCTGGTAGACGCCAGCTCTCCTGTCGTTGTTCTGCGCTGCCGTTAAAGTAAGTGGCTATAATGAAGTTGGGAGATTGGACATCCAGTGAGCGTTGCACACTCACTGATGTTACGATTTCCGTGATGGCGAGGTCCCTGGCGATTGAGTTTACCGGCAGTGTTACCGGCAACAGCTGTCGTGTGCGGCGCTGGAACTGGTATCAGCTGTCGTTACAGCTGTCAACTGCGTTGTAATGTGTGGCGCAAACCACATGAATTTATCCCCCTACATGTTTATAGTTAGCAATGTTTTCAGAACTTATATGATTTGCTAGTGCTATTGGGAAGGGTTTAAACTAGCTTGGCGGCGGATGGGAACCTGAGCATAGATTCAGAAGGGACAGAAGCAAATCTGGAAATGGAAGGCAGAAAATCAGTAAGCAAGTTTGGAAGGCAGAGGAAACAAAGACTAGAAAATAGACAACATAGGAGTTTGGCAGTGCTTAATGGTATATACATCAATGTAAGGAGTCTAGTGAATCAGGCAGATGAGCTGAGGGCACAGATAGACATGTGGAATTATGATATCATAGCTATTACTGAGACATGGCTTAAAATAGGGCAGGAATGGCAGCTCAGCATTCCTGGTTACAGGGTTTTCAGACGAGATAGAGAGGGGGATAAAAAGGAGGGGGGGGGGGTCGCAATATTGGTTAAAGAAACAATTACAGCTGTGAGGAGGGATGATATATTAGAAGGATCATCAAATGAGGCCATATGGGTTGAACTGAAGAACAAAAAAGGGGCAATCACACTGCTGGGAGTGTACTATAGACCCCCAAATGGTCAGAGCGAGATAGAAGAGCAAATATGTAGGCAAATTTCTGAGAAGTGCAAAAACAATAGGGCAGTAATAGTAGGGGAGTTCAACTACCCCAACATTAACTGGGATAGAATCAGTGTAAAAGGTGTAGAGGGCGCAGAATTCTTAGAAAGACGCGACTGCTGCCAAGACAAAGCAGTTGCGCATGCGCAGTTCCAATGGTTTCGTGGTTGTTCTTAGGCAGCAGTCATTCTGATATATTAATGTGGTTTGTTTGTGAAATAAATCATCTTTTTAGTTATTAGAAGTAAACATGCTGGCGGTTTCCAGTAATTTCTAAGGGGTTTCTGGTCGCCCATGTGGTGATTTGACGGTGGGGTCGGGCTGGGCTCTGGGTTCTTCACGTGTAGCTGGTGAGCTTGAGAAGTGAAAGCTCCTGGAGTTTGTCAACAATCAGCATCCACCGAGCTTTAAATTTAAGTAATAATCGACACGACTGATGATGGTTTAATGTTAACTATTACCGACAATAGGGAGGGGGGTGAGGAAAAGAGATCGCTGCTGCCGAACTGAGCCAAGAGAGAAAGTTAACAGTTATGTGCTGCCGAACTGAGCCGCAAAGAAAATTAAAATTAAAATTTGAATTGGTGTTTCTATCAGCTTATGTTGAATTGGTGTTTCTTATGTTGAATTGGTGTTTCTTATGTTGAATTGGTGTTTCTTATGTTGAATTGGTGTTTCTTATGTTGAATTGGTGTTTCTTATGTTGAATTGGTGTTTCTTATGTTGAATTGGTGTTTCTTATGTTGAGTTGGTGTTTCTATCAGATTAATGAAAGTTGACATTTATGCGCAGAATGCTTCTGTACAGCTTCTGGTAGCTTCCGGTTCGTTGGCAGCAGTCACTCTGTTCTGAGAATGCATTCAGGAGAACTTCTTTAGCCAGTACGTAGCAAGCTCAACAAGAGAGGGGGCAGTTCTGGGCTTAGTTTTAGGGAATGAAGCTGGGTAGGTAGAAGGGATATCAGTAGGAGAGTATTTTGGTGGTAGTGATCATAATTCAGTTAGATTCAGTGTAGTTATGGAAAAGGACAAAGATAGACCAGGAGTAAAAGTTCTCGATTGGGGAAAGGCAAATTTTACTAAGCTGAGATGTGATTTAGCAAAAGTGGACTGGAGACAGCTACTTGAAGGTAAATCAGTGTCAGAGCAGTGGGAGGCATTTAAGGAGGAGATAGTGAGGGTTCAGAGCAAATATATTCCCACAAGGAAAAAGGGTGGGACTCCCAAATCTAGAGCCCCCTGGATGTCAAGGAGTATAAGGAAAAAAACATACCTAGATCTCAATACCGCAGACAGCCTGGAAGAGTGTAGAAAGTGCAGAGGTGAAATTAGAAAGGAAATTAGGAAAGCAAAGAAAGGGCATGAAAAAATATTGGCAAGTAAAATCAGGCAAAACCCATAGATGATGTATAAATACATAAAGAGCAAGAGGATAACTAAGGACTTATTAGAGACCAAAAAGGTAATCTGCGTGGAGGTGGAAGACATGGGTATGGTTCTTAATGAATACTTTGTGTCTGTTTTCACAAAAGAGAGGGATGATGCAGACATTGTAGTTAAGGAGGAGGAGTGTGAAATATTAGATGGGATAAACATAATGAAAGAGGAAATATTAAGGGGTTTAGCATCTTTGAAAGTAGATAAATCGCCAGGCCCGGATGAAATGTATCCCAGGCTGTTAAGAGAAGCAAGGGAGGAAATTTTCCATTCATTTTCCAATCCTCTCTGGCTACAGGCGTGGTGCCGAAAGACTGGAGGACTGCTAACGTTGTACCGTTGTTTAAAAAGGGAGAAAGGGATAGACTGAGTAATTACAGGCCAGTCAGCCTAATCTCATTGGTGAATATAAGAACATAAGAAATAGGAGCAGGAGTCGGCCATTTGGCCCCTCGAGCCTGCTCCGCCATTCAATAAGATTATGGCTGATCTTCTACCTCAACTCCACTTTCCTGCACTGTCCCCATATCCCTTGATTCCCTTAATATCCAAAAATCTATCGATCTCTGTCTTGAATATACTCAATGACTGAGCCTCCACAGCCCTCTGGGGTAGAGAATTCCAAAGATTCACCACCCTCTGAATGAAGAAATTTCTCCTCATCTCAGTCCTAAATGGCCGATCCCTTATTCTGAGACTGTGACCCCTGGTTCTAGACTCCCCAGCCAGGGGAAACATCCTCTCTGCATCTACTCTGCCAAGCCCTGTAAGAATTTTGTATGTTTCAATGAGATCACCTCTCATTCTTCTAAACTCTAGAGAATAAAGGCCTAGTCTACTCAATCTCTCCTCATAGGATAATCCCCCCATCCCAGGAATCTGTCTGGTGAACCTTCGTTGCACTCCCTTTATGGCAAGTATATCCTTCCTTAGGTAAGGGGACCAAAACTCTACACAATACTCCAGGTGTGCTCTCACCAGGGCCCTATATAATTGCAGTAAGACGTCTTTACTCTTGTACTCAAATCCTCTTGTAATAAAGGCCAACATACCATTTGCTTTCCTAATTGCTTGCTGTACCTGCATGTTAACTTTCAGTGATTCGTGTACAAGGACACCCAGGTCCCTCTGAACACCAAAATTTCCCACTCTCTCTCCATTTAAAAAATACTCTGCTTTTCTATTGTTCCTACCAAAGTGGATAACTTCACATTTCTCCACATTATATTCCATTTGCCATGTTCTTGCCCACTCACTTAGCTTGTCTATATCCCCTTGAAGCCTCTTTGCATCCTCCTCACAACTTACATTCCCAGCCAGCTTTGTATCATCAGCAAACTTGGATATATTACATTCATCCAAATCATTGATGTAGATTGTGAATAGCTGAGGCCCAAGCACTGATCCTTGCGGTACCCCACTAGTTACAGCCTGCCAACCCGAAAATGACCCGTTTATTCCTACTCTCTGTTTTCTCTCCGTTAACCAATCCTCACTCTATGCTAGTATATTACCCCCAATCCCTTTGGTGAGCAAATTATCGGAAAAAATTCTGAGGGACAGTATTAATTGTCATTTAAAAAGGCATGGATTAATCAAGGACCGTCGGCATGGATTTGTTAAAGGAAGGTTGTGTCTGACTAACTTGATTGAATTTTTGGAGGAGGGAGTAAAGAGTAAAGAGTAAAAGTAAAAGCCCATGGGATCCAAGGGAATGTGACAAGTTGGGTCCAAAATTGGCTCAGTGGCAGGAAGCAAAGGGTAATGGTCGATGGGTGTTTTTGTGACTGGAAGGCTGTTTCCAGTGGGGTTCCACAGGGCTCAGTACTAGGTCCCTTGCTTTTTGTGGTATATATCAATGATTTAGATTTCAATGTAGGGGTAAAGATTAAGAAGTTTGCAGATGATACAAAAATTGACTGTGTGGTTGATAGTGAGGAAGAAAGTTGTAGACTGCAGGAAGATATCAATGGACTGGTCAGGTGGGCAGAAAAGTGGCAAATGGAATTCAATCTGGAGAAGTGTGAGGCAATGCATTCGGGGAGGGCTAACAAGGCAAGGAAATACACAATAAATGGTAGGACACTGAGAAGTGTAGAGGAACAGAGGGACCTTGGCGTGCATGTCCACAGATCCCTGAAGGTAGCAGACAGGTAGATAAACATAGCAACATATAGAAACATAGAAGATAGGAGCAGGAGTAGGCCATTCGGCCCCTCGAGCCTGCTCTGCCATTCGATGAGATCATGGCTGATCATCCAAACTCAGTACCCTGTCCCTGCCTTCTCCCCATATCCCTTGATACCTTTAGCCTTAAGAAATATATCTAACTCCTTCTTGAATATATTTACTGACTTGGCCTCAACTGCCTTCTGTGGTAGAGAATTCCACAGGTTCACCACTCTCTGGGTGAAGAAATTCCTCCTCATCTCTGTCCTAAATGGCTTACCCCTTATCTTTAGACTGTGACCTCTTGTTCTGGACTCACCCGCCATCGGGAACATCCTTCCTGCATCCAGTCTGTCTAGCCCTGTTAGCATTTTATAAGTTTCAATGAGATCTCCTCTCATTCTTCTAAACTCCAGTGGTTAAGAAGGCGTATGGGATACTTTCCTTTATTAGCCGAGGCATAGAATATAAGAGCAGGGAGGTTATGCTTGAACTGAATAAATAACTAGTTAGGCCACAGCTAGAGTACTGTGCACAGTTCTGGTCACCACATTACAGGAAAGATGTGATTGCACTACAGAAGTTACAGAGATTTACGAAGATGTTGCCAGGACTGGAGAATTTTAGCTATGAGGAAAGATTGGATAGGCTGGGGTTGTTTTCTTTGGAACAGAGGAAGCTGAGGGGAGATTTAATTGAGGTGTATAAAATTATGAGGGGCCTAGATAGAGTGGATAGGAAGGACCTATTTCCCTTAGCAGTGAGGTCAATAACCAGGGGGCATAGATTTAAATTAATTGGTAGAAGGATTAGAGGGGAGTTGAGGAGAAATTATTTCACCCAAAGGGTGGTGGGGGTCTGGAACTCACTGTCTGAAAGGGTGGTAGACTCAGAAACCCTTATCACATTTAAAAAGTACTTGGATGTGCACTTGAAGTGCCGTAACCTGCAGGGCTACAGACCAAGAGCTAGAAAATGGGATTAGGCTGGATAGCACTCTTTTGGCCGACACAGACACGATGGGCCAAAACTTCTATGATTCTAACTTTGTGATGTTAGTCGGGTTCCATATCAAAGTTTAATTCACTATTCAACTGTTTAACAAGTATAACATTTGTATTTTAACTTCTTTACTTCTTGTACTGTAGGGTCTTTTATTAGTATAATAAACATATGGGGCTGGATTTTCTCAGCCCCGAGGAGGCGGGTATGGAGGCGGGACTGCCGGGAAAGTTGCAGAATTTGGGGGCGGGTGGCAAACTTGCCCCCGTGCCCTCTTGCCAGGAGGTGGGAAGCCGTCCTGCCCCGGGACCCGTCTCCTTGGAGGCGGGAAGGGATTAAACAGATTATCACCATTTTTCGTCCTGAAGTGTGGGCTTCCCGATCCAACAGCCAGCTAATTTCTGCAAAGTAGAAAGGTTTGATGAGTCCTGAACTCATCAAACTACACAGAATGTCAGTGTTTGACAGCTTCACAGAGCTGTCAAACGTTGACATTTCTTCTTTCAAAAATTCTTGGATGACACGTCATACGTTGACGTGCTCTGTCACTGACTTCCCCCTAATTGGCCTGCTGAGCCCGCTGGGCGGGCTTAACAAGGTCAATCAGGGGAAAATCCCGCTGGTTGGCCAGAAGCTGATGGAGGCGGGACTGAAACAGGGCAAGCAGCAGTCCCACCTCCAACACGTCTCCATTCATAAAATCCAGCCCATATACTTTGGAGCAAGGCTCCCTCTAGTCTCTGAGTATCAAAGACGGAATCTAATATAAATTACTTACACAGAGACACCCTTCTACATATACTAGATAAAGTACTTCTACACCTTCTACTACAAAGACTACTACAGGAACTAGAACTAAACAAGAACTGAAGAGTGAGACTCATGGGGGAATTTTAACCCCCAAGGACGGATGCGAGCGGAGGTGGGTTAAAAAAAAAGGAACCCAACCCCAACCCGCCTCCACTTCCAGTTTTAACGGAGGCGGGTTGGGGGGCGAATGACTAACCTCCTCTTTGGAGGCAGGCCGGTCATTAAAATATTTTAATGAGGCTGCGTGCCTAAGACTTTAGCTCTGTTTCAGATATAATACTGACCGGCCAGGTTTCCCGGGCCTCAGGAAACCCGGCAGCTGAAGGGAGGCGAGAATGGCCGGGTGGAACAGGTAAGTGCCTTATCAGCACTGCTTGTGGCCAAGAAGAGCAGGAGTGATTCCCCCCAGCTCACCAATCTTACCTGATTCCATCCCCACGATCGAACCCTCCTCCACGATCAGAACCCCCCCCCCCATGTCCGATTCACCTCTCTCCAATGTGCGACCCCTGCTCTCTGACTCCCTCCGCTGTCCGTCTCCCCCATGTCTGACACCCCCCGCCCCCACGATACCTGACTCCCCACCCCCCATGTCTGACACCCCCCGCCCCCACGATACCTGACTCCCCACCCCCAATGTCCGACTCCCCCCGCCCCCACGATGTCCAAGCCCTCCCCTTGCGATGTCTAACTTCCCCCCCTCTGATGTCCGACTCTCCGCCCGATGTCCGACCCCCAGCCATGGCCTGGTGCCTCAGGCCTACCAGCCCGTCAGCCAGCCAACCTCTCAATCTGGCTGGCTGCAGCCGAGACACGGATTTAAATTTTTTAAAAGAGGACCTGCTGTTAAATTCTGCATTTTTTAGACAAAGGTTGGTAGAAATCTGGAACACTCTGCCCCAAAAGGCTGTGGATGCTGGGACAATTGGAGCTTTCAAGACTGAGACAGATAGATTTTTGTTAGGTAAGCGTATCCAGTGATATGGAGCAAAGGCGGGTAAATGAAGTTGAGGTGCAGATCAGCCATGATCTAATTAAATGATGGAGCAGGCTCGAGGAGCTGAATGGCCTACTCCTGTTCCTAATATTCCTGTATACTTGAAAAATTTGCAAGATTATGGGGAACAAGCAGGGGAGTGGGATTACTTGGAGAGCTCATCCAAAGAGCTGGCACAGGCATGATGGGCCGAATGGCTTCCATCTGTGCTGTCTGATTCTATAAAATTCCAAGATCTCATTCCAGATGAGGGTGTTCCCATATTGGCCAGTGTTTCAGGGCTACTTAATGCCCCTATAGGGGTGTGGGAGAAAACGTATTAAACATTAAGGCATGCTGGGATACTTGACCACTTTACTAATTGAACAAAGGACACTAAACTAGTTAAGACTAAAAGAACTGCTGACTGCCATAATAAAGTCAAGCTGACCTTTTGGCTTAGGACATCTGGTGATAAAATGTGAACATGTTAATCTGTTTCTTAAGAAACAATGGAACCTATGAAACCATACATTGAAATGTAAGGTAAGCTAATCACACGAAGTTGTTTACCTTGCTGTATAACTATGAGCGCTGTACAATAGTAATTTAGAGTGCTGGTGAGCAGTAGGGACTGCTGCAGACTCTCCGTGATATCATGAAATAAATTCCTAAAGCGAACCTCGAAGTCTCCGTCTGATAGTTAATTTCCGCGACAGAATTTGGCGTAGTCGGCAGGATCCCTAACAACGGGATCCAAAAGAACTAAGAAGGTCTAAGTTGGGTATAGCGTCGACCTTGTATATCACTTGGCCCGCTTAGGCTCCAATTAGACAAAGGAATTTTTTTAAAAAAGGGACTCTCCAAAAAAATAAATAAAAGGAAAGTGCCCGGTGCCTCCCAGCTGAAAGGGGGAGAGCACCCAGTGCGTCCCAGCTGAAAGGGGGACGGCGCGCGGTTGCCTAGTTATCCAGCCGGTGACTCATGCTGAGCCAAGAAGCCCGTCCGGCTGAGGCAAGACTGCTGAGAAGAGAGAAAAGACTATGGCACCGAATTAAGTAGCTACAAAGAGAATAAAGGGTTGACTTCGAGACTCGCGGACGGAAAAACCGGTGAGCTCTCATTGTATTTTGTGTATATAAAATAACCCGCGGTTCTATAACCAGCAAGTTTAAAACTAAGTTACAGGAGTAAGGAGAAGATGGAAAATAACGGCAGTCGAGCGGATTCGTCCGATCCTGCCAAGAACGGAGCCCGAGGCAAGGTAATAGAGGAGGCTGCGAATGGTAAAATCAAGATATGTAAAAGAACGAATGACAGAATAAAAAAGCTCGTGCGACATTGAAAAAAGGTAGGAGATCCCATCGTTCCACCGGGATCGCCAGCCGATACTGTAATAAAAGAAACAGGAGACGATCGGTATGCGGTAACTTTTAGTAGTGATCTGTATGGATGGTCGGGTGGAGATTGGCCTTATGGGGGAAGTTTTAAAATACCTTTAATAAAAGAATGGGAAGAAATTACTAGAAATAAAGGAGGGGATCCTGAGTGGGACACCCCCGATAGGTTATGGTGCTTTGCTGGGTGGATGGAAGTAGCAAAAAGACACCAACCCCCGAAGAAGAAGGGGAAACAGGAAGAGGCAGAGGCTAGTTAGAAAAAGGAAGAGGTGCTGCCTAAGGCTCCTGTTGTGGGAATGTATCCCCGAACCCCAGCGGGAGATCCGGTTGAGATGGGGGAAGAGTTAGATAATTTACTAATGATAGCGGCTGCTCTAAGACAGCAACCGGCACGATTTCTGGCGCCGTCTCCATACAATCCAGCAGGTCTAGCGGCACCACAGCCAGTTGTACCCCCACCAGGGGCACAGCCTGGAGATCCACCCCCACCCGCAGATGAACCCGTAATTGAACCTCCTCCTCCAGCAGAGGCACTCGGAGCAGGAGCTGCTGCACTGCCTGGTAGTAATGTACAGGACCTACCCTCACATAAAGGACCTACAACTAGGTCACAAACAAAAGAAACAGCCCCTAGAGACAGAGACGCGCTCGAACCTGACTCTACTACCCATCAACTTCCTCGAGTCATGATAGGAGAGGTGGCAATGTTGAAACCATGGTCCCCAGCGGAAGCTAGAGCTATGATAGCCGAGGCACCAGACCCCTTAAAGAAGCCCACTGCCTTTCATAATTGGCTAGAACAAATGTGTACCATTTACAGCCCTCTTCCTGGGGATGTGCTATTGCTGCTAAAATGTGCGTATGGGTCCTCATGGTCGACCCTAAGGGACGGATTTGCTGTTCCCCCGGGAGAAAATGGAGATTGGCGACAAGATGATGTACAACTGGACCAGGGAAATGAGTCTTTTGCTCACTGGTTAGAAGGTAAAGAGGCTATAATGAGAGGAGCCAAGAAGCATAGTGACATAGGAGAAGTTACTCGATGTCTGCAAAGAAAGGAGCAGACAATTCCTGATTTTGTAGCTCGATTTAAAAGCAAGTGGGAGGAACATGCAGGAGTTCCGTTAGTAGACAATGGACCTTTGGCAGTACAAACACTGCTAAACTGCATGTTACCCTGTCAAGCTCAAGCCTTTAAAATTATTAATCTAAATTGGCAGACTCAGCCCTGGGCGGACGTAGTTACTGCTCTGGTAAATATGGATAGGGAAGGACTCTTTACTCAGTCGAAAGAGCAAAAGCCAAAAACAGCGGGACAATATTTCCAACAGAATAGAAGAGGATTTGCAGGAAGAGGAGGTTATGGTAGAGGCAGAGGAAGGGGAAGAGGACAATGGCAAATGAGAGATAGATCACAGGATGAATGTAGGAATTGTGGGAAAAGAGGACATTGGGCTAGAGATTGCCGATGCCCCCCAAGGCCACAGCAGGGGTACGGCCAACAAGGAGGGTATCCAGCTCCAGGGGCAGAAGGAACTTCCTTTTCTTTCAGTAACCCTAATCCATCCGCACAGGGGTGCCACGGAGAAGCGGTGGTACAGGCGGCTGTGATCAGATTGTCCAAATCCATGCGAGAACAGCCTATGGCTACAGTTAAAATAGGAAATAGCCATTTGGACCTTCTAGTCGATACCGGTGCATCTGTACCCCCCTCCGTGGATATACCCGCCAGTCAATTTAACGTTGCAAGCATGGGAGTAGCCGGTATCCCTATGTTAGAACCCCTCTCCAAACCTACCGAAATTCAAGTGCACGGGCAATCCGTCACAGACACCCTCATAATTTCCCAGACCGCCCCTCTCCCTATGTTGGGAAGACAGGCTTTATGTAAATTGGGAGCAGTTATATACTGCACTCGAGATGGCATGTTCATGGAACTGCCTCAAATACAAACTCATCAGCTAATGAATTTAATGATAGAGGAAAAGCAAGTAGACGGAGCCCCCATTTTGTACTGCTGGCAGCTGAATAGCAATCCTTATGGCCAATTGGTAAAAAATGTATACCAAGCCTTGCAGGAATTGGAAGATCCTCAGGGGCAGTATTTACAATATCTTATTGAAACCAGTAGAGAAAAGAAACAGACCCATTGTACGGCATGGTACACGCATAAAGAAACACCCAATTATCAAGAATTGGTTTGCTCATACCTGAACCAGCCAGAATTGCTGCAGATTTCACCTTATTTATTCTTTGGAGATAAAGGCCTGGGAATGTTGGTTCACCTTACACACGAACAAAAAGAAAGATTTAGGATGCATCACACATCCGAACCCCACCTGACTATAGCAGTCAGAGCCCCGGCTAAGGCGAAGGAAGTGGGGGAAATGATAAAAAGAATACAACACCACAAGCCAGTCTATTCCATCACGTTGCCAATTCAAGCTGGAAAGGTGGAGATAGAATTCTTTAATGAAACAGAAGGAAAAATTCGCTGGTTGAGAAAAGAATGGGATACTATTTTTGAAAGACAGCAGCCCCCTAAGGAAAATCCGCAATTGTTACCATGGGTATTGACTAAAGTACCTTCTGAATTATGGGCAAAGCACAAGAATCATGTGGGAAAGGTGCATTCGGCACCTGAACATAGGGTCCAGCCACAGAAGAATGCTGTTTTGCCCTGTCTAAAGCAGTACCGCCTGGCCCCAGAGGCCGAGGAAGGAATAGCAGCGGTAATACATTCTTTACTGCAGCAAGGGGTTTTAGTCAAAACACAGAGCCCCTGCAACACTCCTATTTTGCCCATCCCGAAAGTAGGAAGACCAAATGACTGGCGTTTTGTGCAAGATCTCCGGGCGATCAATAAAATAGTCATTCCCATTGCTCCCTTGGTGCCAGATACCAACATCATCCTCTCCTCTATACCAGCTGATGCAACTACCTTTTCAGTTATCGATTTGTGTTCTGCTTTCTTCTCCATACCACTGCATAAGGACAGTCAATATCTGTTTGCCTTTACTTATAAAAATCAGCAATATACCTGGACCAGGTTGCCCCAGGGGTATACTGAAAGTCCTGCGGTGTATGTGGCAGCGGTTAAAAATGACTTGGAGGAATGTCAGTTATCGGATCAGTCCACCTTAATCCAGTACGCAGATGACCTTTTGGTTGCCTCCCGAACCGGGCCAGACTGCCAAAAAGATACTATAAAATTGCTCCAGCATCTGGCTAGCAGGGGACACAGGGTGTCCTCCGAGAAGTTGCAGTTCTGCCAATTGTCCGTCCAGTATTTGGGTTTTCAGTTGGAGTATGGACAGCGAAGATTGGGACTGGGATGAATAAGAGCAGTGGATAAAGTGCCGATCCCGCGAACAAAGAAGGACATTTTGTCGTTTCTGGGAATGGTGGGTTATTGTAGACAATGGATATATGACTACAGAGAAATGGATGCGGTCTTACGATCAGCTACGCTGCAGACAGAGCCCCCCATAGTCGAATGGACGTCAGAACGAGATAAGGCATTCAGTGATCTAAAAAAGGCTATGGTCAGTGCTCCTGCGTTAGGACTACCTAAGTATAATAAGCCTTTTCAGTTATACGTCAATGAAAGAGAAGGCTTTGCAACAGGAGTACTGGCACAAGAACATGGGGGAGGAAAAAGGCCTGTAGCATATTACTCTGTAGCCTTAGCAGCCGTAGTGAGAGGCATGCCAGCCTGCTTACGAGCCATTGCTGCAACCGCCACAATAGTGGAAAAATCCATCCCTATTGTGCTTGATCACCCTTGTGTGGTAATCGTTCCCCACGCAGTATTGCTATTATTAAATTCGGCAGCTACTCAGCACTTTATGGCGGCAAGAAGGACTGGGTATGAGATAATCCTCTTGTCACACTCTAATTATACCTACCAGCGATCACCAGCTGTCAACCCGGTGACCTTCGTGCCAATACCAACAGAATATCCAGATGAACTAGAGCACGACTGCTTGTTAACTGTCGAAGCCACCACTACACCCAGGCCAGATTTGCTAAGTGATCCTATTGATAATCCTGACTTGATCCTCTTCACGGATGGTTCTTCGCATCGACCTAGTGATGATCAACTATCAGCAGGTTATGCGGTGGTGACTCCTCATGAAGTATTGGAAGCTTATGCGTTGCCACCTGGCACATCTGCACAGGCAGCTGAACTATATGCATTAACGAGAGCCTGTATTTTGGCTAAAGATCAAAGCGTCAATATCTATACTGACTCCCGTTATGCATTTGGGGTAGTGCATGATTTTGGACAATTATGGAAAAACAGAGGTTTTATTACATCCTCAGGAAAACCTATTAAGCATGCGCAAATGGTGTTAAATTTGTTGGAGGCTATTCAGTTGCCAAGTAAAATTGCAGTACTAAAATGTGAGGCCCACACCATGGCAGGTGATGAAGTCTCGTGTGGAAATAGGTTTGCTGATAGTGCGGCTAAAGAGGTCGCACTGAGGCAGGCCCCACAGCTTCAAGCCGCCAAAAATACCGTTAGTAACTTTCCTCCAGAACTTCCTAGTAGCATTGATGCTGATCTACTACGACAGGCCCAAAGTCAGGCAACAGTCCAAGAAAAACGTACTTGGAGTAAGGCAGGTTGCTATCAAGATCATGATGCATGGATGCATCCTGATGGCCGAGTGGTTTGCCCACGAAGCTTGTTTTTGCCCCTGTCTCGCCTGGCACATGGACAGGCTCACATGGGAAAAGGAGGGATGGCACATGCATTGTCCCAACAATGGTATGCACCAGGAATAACGGTAACAATTGAAAAATTTGCCAGAACGTGTTTAGTATGTCAGCAGAACAATAGAGGGAAATCGCCTGCAAATTTTGATCACCTACCCCAACCAGAGCTGCCCTTTGAGAATCTACAGATAGATTTTGTACATATGGCCGCAGTAAAAGGATTTAAGTACATACTGGTAATGGTAGATATGTTCTCCAGATGGGTAGAGGCATACCCCACTAGGGGGGATGATGCCAGAACAGTAGTAAGCATTCTGCTAAAAGAAATAATACCTAGATTTGGAATACCTATGGGAATAAACAGTGACAGAGGAACTCATTTCACCAGCAAACTGATAAAAAACTTAACTGAAGCCCTTGGATTTCAATGGAAATTGCACATACCTTACCAGCCACAATCCTCAGGAATAGTGGAAAGAGTGAATGGGGAAATCAAGGCCGCCCTAACCAAAGTATGCCAGCAAAATGGGTTGCAATGGTCGGATGCCGTGCCAGTAGTAATGTATGCCCTGAGAAATCAGAAAAATAGAAACACAGGTCTGACACCACATGAGATCTTGATGGGCCAGCCTATGACAACAGAGAAGGTGGCATTAATTTGGAATGATGAAAAATCATTAAAATATGCTCAGGCCATGTGTGAAACAGCAGGAAGAATACATGAGAAAGTGAGACAGGCCCAGACGCGCCCCACAGAAGGAAACATGCACCCCTTTAAACCCGGAGATCAAGTTTATGTGAAAGCGCTAAATAAAGAATCTTTTTCCCCTAGGTGGAAGGGACCATATTTGGTGCTGCTTACAACTCGAACAGCTCTCAAATTGAAAGAAAAACCTGACTGGGTACACGCTACAAGGGGCAAGTTGCATCATCCGGAGGAAACACCGGAGGTGGAGTGTAAACATCCTGCACCAGACACCACTTCAGAAACGGGAAAAGATCCGACCCACCATAATTTGGCACTCCATTGAAGGACTGATTACTTTCGGATTGCTTTATATATGTTTATATTCAATGCTGTACAACAATAATTAGGAAAATTTAAAGATTTCTAGGATAAATCAGGAAATATGTTAAACCAGATGATAATAATCAGCCTATGTGTAATAAGGACAGCCGCCTGGACCATCCTGCCTACTGAAAGAACAGAATGGGCAGGCCAGTTAGGATGGAAGGCGAGAGACAGTAACCAATCGCAGGGAACTTACACTTGTAACAATGGCACCATTTGTGTAATTGCCAATTGGACGATTAATTGCGAAGCCTGTGGGATGTTCAAAATGAAATCTGGGATGGATAAAATAGTATTTAGCCAAGGATCCAATATAACTCTAAGTATAAAATGGGAAAAAAGAGTGAACATAAGTTGTAGGATAGAGAATGACACTGACATACTAAACAATTATACTAAACTATGGAAATGGTATAAAAATGACACAAGAACCGGAGACATGGAACAACCAATATATTTGAAAGACAGTCAGGCGTACGGATGCGTGAATGCAACTCTGATAGAAGGAAGACCTCACTGGTATGGGGAAACATTCTTTGCAAAGAAAACGAAACAGATAGAAAGTCCTATGGACCATTTGCAAAGATTGCATTCTACCTGTACCCCGGTCTTGATCTCCCCATATACTCTAAATTTGACAGTACAGGTACAATATGAGGATAAAAAAGATACTGGATGTAATATTACTACTATACAAGCCAAATTGAATAAGAGAGTTAGGATCGGGAGAAGGAGAAGGGACTTAGCAACGGTCTTGGGAGGAGTAGGAACTGGTATGGGAGCCCTTAATGCAATAGATATTGAAACATTGCAGAATAAAATACAGCAAGTAGGAGGGCTGATAGGAGATGCTATAAAATTAAGAAATGCTTGGGACAATGGGCTGACAGCAGCGATGTTAACACAGTGGATATCAGATACAATGAGTTGGAAGCAAGTAGATAAGGTAGAAAAGGAACAAGAGAATGTTGCAAAGGGACAAGAGAAAGTCAATAATCATACTCAATGTATGTTTAAAGAAATTACCAAGCAGTTACTGAGGGCTGAGCTAGAGCGAATCGCTATGTCAGGACATGCTCCTAGTTGGATGAGAATTTTCGGATTTGAAGGAAATAATCTAGAAGTAAAACCTGATCGAAGATAGACTAAATGTGACCCTAAGGGATGTCATTTTACAATGTAAGTGGTCAATGTGACAAAAGCCAAAACCTGGTGTCAGTTCTTGGTATTGCCCCAACTGTTTGGAGAAAACTTTTGGTATCCCGAATTTTATGGTAAATGGATAGATCAGGGGAATAAGACCCACGATGCCTCGGATTGCCAAGATTGACCGTTTGGAAAAGTATGCCCATTGCATACCCCTATATATGAACCTTGCTCATTACAACATAGTAGAGGTACATGCATTTGGAATTTGAAACCTTGTAATGATACTACCTTGCATGAGATAGGCCAGAACTATCTGTGTATCCGCAGTGCCTGGCCTATATATGTAGATGGGATTTTAAAAAGGCCCCCTTTAAACACTTGCATAAAAGATGTTTATACTGTGTTTGACCCACATACCAACAAGGTATATCAGTTGTAGAATTCGCAAAATTATCGCGATTTTATAAAATAAGAAGGAGACATATAGTTTTGTACAAACAGCTTTATTTCAGCAGAATGCTGTCAGGTTTTCAAAGTGGACACAAGCAGCCTGTAAAATGGCCGCCACGCCTCGTGGCAGAACGTTCTAGACTTTTCAATGAGCAGACAAGATGGCGTTCCAATAAACATTTGTGCGAGATCGGACAAGACTCAGCACATTTGAGATAATTCACAAGACATAATGGGTTTGCATTTTACACATAAATACTGGAATCAGTCTCCCAGGTGCGAATAAGGGCTATTGTACCGAGCGATCAAGAACCCATCCAAAGACATTAATATGCAAAATCCCCACGACTCTACGATGAGAGAGCCGTTTGCGGGTAGTTACAGAAAACATTTGGAAGCCCCAAAACCCCTCCAGGGAGAATACTGACCGGTTCCACAATGGGAGAAGTATTAACGGGTACTCGGGCAGTTACAAGTATCACCGAAACCCATTAAACGGAGATCACCCCATACAAGAAGTTTGAGCGCCAAAACCCTGACAAAAGAAAAGACATTAAGATTGGGCGGGAAAAGAGGAATTACAGCACTATAACTGTAAGGTACAACCATCCATCTGTCGCTTGCCTCTTGACTCTTGGATCTTGACTCTTGACTGCTGTCTCTGCCTCTTGCTGCTCGACTTGCTGGAAGACTATTGAACTTTCTGATCCGCCAGGATCAAATCGGGGCTTGCCGTGAAGATCTGTGAAGAACTGGGCTGTGAAGCCTTGAAACGGGCACACCATCCCGAGAAGTCGGTAAATGGTGTTGGAACCGAAGGCCCGAGATGAGATGAGATGAGATGAGATGAGAAGAGAAGAAGACGACAATACGTATCGCCACGGTCAGTAAGCCCCGACCGCGCCTGTAAGTCGAATAAACACTTCCTTGCCCAGGAAGACCATTCTTTGAGTTTTACAAACTGGTGAGGGCACAGGAAGACTATTTTTTGAATAGTGTCGGAACTCCGAGGACAACACAGATCTTCATGACAGCAGACGGTCCAGCCTGCTAGCCGGAGCAGAAACGAGTAAACAAGTGGGGTACAGAGACCCCTGATCAACACGTGGGTGGTCAGGTGCTGTGGGAAAAACATCCGAGCAGACTTTCGGAATTCTCCGAGTTATCACGAGTGGTGAGCATGAGTCTCGATCCTACAAATCTAGTTTAGGACAGGTATTGATAGGGGAGGGTTTAAGTTTTAAGGATAATTGTAATGTGTGCCCCCTTTTACGATGTGTCGTGCGCTCCTCGTTTCCCTAAAATTAGTTACATAACTGCGTGTAAGATTGTACTGTCATTAATCTGTGCTTATGACATGTATTTCGTAATCTTGAATAATATGCAATAAAGATTTTCCATTTCGCACTATTCAACTGGGTCTACCTGAGTTTTCTCTGCATTATTGCTCTCGCACCTAAGTCCAGTGTCAGAACCGTAAGGGCGAGTGGGTCGAACCACTCACAGGGGTCTAGTGTTACCAGGCTGGCTGGAGACCAGAACAGGCAACAAGGCCTAACCTCGCACTAGCACCCAGGCTAAGCACAGAGCCACAGGTCACGCCCTTACACAGTTGGGAGAATGGGCTACGGTAATGCAAAGAAGAACTGTATTGGGGATAGAAAATGCCCCCCCTACAGTCAATTTGGCTAATCTGACGAAATTTTTGAAAAACAATGAACAGATAGCAGAAGCCTTAGCGAATAGAGGAAGAGATCTGCACCATTTAAAAGCAGTGATGGATTATGATGAGCAAGGTTTGATTCGAATAGCTACGCAAATAACAGATTTGACGGTACACCACTGGTGGGATGTGTTTAAAGGATGGTCACCTAAAGCATCCGCAGTGTTGGAATTGTTTGTTCACCCGATGGTTATAACTTGTGTAGTGACAGGAGTTTTATTTATATTAATTTGTATAATGTGGATAAGAGTGAGATATCTGTTAGCGCAAACAGTAGAATCAGTAGCATCTGTAAAAAGAGCTACGAAAGTACTAGAGAGAAAGGAAAGAAAAAGAGCAAACCAGGATGACTATGATGAAGAAGATTGTCTAAAAATGCGCCCTTTCCCAAAGGGATATTGTCCTCCCTATGAAAACGAACTAAATACAATACCGTAAAGCAGTGTTGATCAGTAAAGATCAACAAGGAGGGAATTGTGGGAGAAAACGTATTAAACATTAAGGCATGCTGGGATACTTGATCACTTTACTAATTGAACAAAGGACACTAAACTAGTTAAGACTAAAAGAACTGCTGACTGCCATAATAAAGTCAAGCTGACCTTTTGGCTTAGGACATCTGGTGATAAAATGTGAACATGTTAATCTGTTTCTTAAGAAACAATGGGGTAAAAATTCAGTTGGTTGCGCCTCCCGTTAGCGCCTTAAGAGGGCGCTAATGGGGCGCAAAGCCGCTAACGCCCGGGCGCAGCGATGTTTGCGCCGCTCGAGAACTTAACTTGAGATTGTGCGGCGGCGCTAAAACTTACCGCTGCGACCACCTGCGCGCGCAGATTGTGACGTCATTCCATGGTGCAACGCCCTTGTGGCGCCCCGGAGCAGAAATTGAGTGGCGCCCCCTGCCTTACCGCCTGGCGCATCCAACGACCAGAAGACTGGAACGCTATCAATCGCTGTGGGGCTGGGGGGGGGGCGCTATTTAAAGGGGGCCTCTTCCTGTCTTTTATTGTTGGTGGCATTTTTGAACTACGCATTCTGAGAGAGAGAGGGAGAGACTTCTGGAGAGATTCAACGTTGTGGGAAGGAGTTTTGGGTACTGAGCAGCACTTTGCAGGTTCATTTTGATTTGCCATTCCTTGTATCGATTTAGCAGAGACTGTGGGAGCTGCACTCTGAGCTCTTTGCCTGGTACTCTCCATTGTTCTTTCCAGCACATTTGATGTGCAAGTCTCTCCAGGCCGAGATTCAAGGCTGCAATGAACAGGATGTGGATGGAAAGCAAGATTAACCATCCCCTTTAAGAACTGGCCCGTGCCATTGTGTGTGTGTTCCATTGCTGACTGACATTACATGAGCTTCGCCAGCGCTCTGAGGTAGCGCCTCACTCCTTGGCCTTTGCGCCTTAAGACAGGTGTGCAGTGCCTGCTTTAGCGCTCCACTCACCTCCCGGGGCGGTAAAAGTGAAGTTTCCAGTCAGTGCCGATAATTAGCGCCAGGCGCTAATATTTGCGTCCAGGCGATATTTGCGCCCCAAATGGGGCGCGACCTAATTTCTACCCCAATGGAACCTATGAAACCATACGTTGAAATGTAAGGTAAGCTAATCACATGAAGTTGTTTACCTTGCTGTATAACTATGAGCGCTGTACAATAGTAATTTAGAGTGCTGGTGAGCAGTAGGGACTGCTGCAGACTCTCCGTGATATCATGAAATAAATTCCTAAAGCGAACATAGAACATAGAACATAGAACAGTACAGCACAGTACAGGCCCTTCGGCCCTCGATGTTGTGCCGAGCATTGTCCGAGACCAAGATCAAGCTATCACACTCCCTATCACTCTGGTGTGCTCCATGTGCTTATCCAATAACCGCTTGAAAGTTCCTAAAGTGTCCGACTCCACTATCACAGCAGGCAGTCCATTCCACACCCCAACCACTCTCTGAGTAAAGAATCTACCTCGGACATCCCTTCTATATCTCCCCCCATGCACCTTATAGTTATGCCCCCTTGTAACAGCTGCCTCTACCTGAGGAAATAGTCTCTGAACATCCACTCTATCTATCCCCCTCATCATCTTATAAACCTCTATTAAGTCGCCTCTCATCCTCCTCCGCTCTAAAGAGAAAAGCCCCAACTCCCTCAATCTTTCCTCATAAGACCTCCCCCCCAAACCAGGCAGCATCCTGGTAAATCTCCTTTGCACTCTTTCCAATGCTTCCACGTCCTTCCTATAGTGAGGTGACCAGAACTGCACACAATATTCCAAATGTGGTCTCACCAAGGTCCTGTACAGTTGCAGCATAACCTCACGGTTCTTAAACTCAAACCCTCTGTTAATAAACGCCAACACACCATAGGCCTTCTTTACTGCTCTATCCACTTGAGTGGCAACCTTCAGAGATCTGTGGATATGAACCCCCAGATCCCTCTGCTCCTCCACGTTCCTCAGAACCCTGCCGTTGACCCTGTAATCCTTATTCAAATTTGCCCTACCAAAATGAATCACCTCGCACTTATCAGGGTTAAATTCCATCTGCCATTTTTCGGCCCAGCTCTGCATCCTATCAATGTCTCTTTGCAGCCTACAACTACCCTCCACCTCATCCACTACTCCACCAATCTTGGTGTCATCAGCAAATTTACTGATCCACCCTTCAGTCCCCTCCTCCAAGTCATTGATAAAAATCACAAACAGCAGAGGACCCAGCACCGACCCCTGTGGCACACCGCTGGTAACTGGTCTCCAGTCCGAAAATGTTCCATCCACCACCACCTTCTATGAGATAGCCAGTTACTTATCCAATCGGCCAAATTTCCCTCTATCCCACAACTCCTTACTTTCTTCATGAGACGACCATGGGGAACCTTATCAAACGCCTTACTAAAATCCATGTATACGACATCAACTGCTCTACCTTCATCTACACACTTAGTTACCTCCTCAAAGAATTCAATCAAATTTGTTAGGCAAGACTTACCCTTCACGAATCCGTGTTGACTATCCCTGATTAAGTTGCCCCTTTCCAAATGGTCATAAATCCTATCCCTCAGGACCTTTTCCATTATCTTACCAACCACCGAAGTAAGACTAACCGGCCTATGATTACCAGGGTCATTCCTATTTCCTTTCTTGAAGAGAGGAACAACATTCGCCACTCTCCAGTCCTCTGGCACCATCCCCGTGGACAGTGAGGACCCAAAGATCAAAGCCAGAGGCTCTGCAATCTCCTCCCTTGCCTCCCAAAGAATCCTAGGATATATCCCATCTGGCCCAGGGGACTTATCGACCCTCAGGTTCTTCAAAATTGCTAAAACATCTTCCCTCAGAACATCTACCACCTCCAGCCTATCCACCTTTATCACACTCTCATCCTCAAGAACATGGCCCCTCTCCTCGGTGAACACTGACGAAAAGTATTCATTCATCACCTCTCCTATCTCTTCTGACTCCATGCACAAGTTCCCACTACTGTCCTTGACCGGCCCTACCCTCACCCTGGTCATTCTTTTATTTCTCACATAAGAGTAAAAAGCCTTGGGGTTTTTCTTGATCCGACCCGCCAAGGACTTCTCATGCCCCCTCCTAGCTCTCCTAAGCTCTTTTTTTAGCTCATTCCTTGCTACCTTGTACCCCTCAATCGACCCAACTGAACCTTGTTTTCTCATCCTTACATACGCTTCCTTTTTCCTCTTGACTAGACATTCAACCTCTTTTGTGAACCATGGTTCTCTCACTCGGCCATTTCCTCCCTGCCTGACAGGGACATACCTATCAAGGACACGCAGTAATTGCTCCATGAAAAAGCTCCACTTTTCGTTTGTGCCTTTCCCTGATAGTTTCTGTTCCCATCTTATACTCCCTAATTCTTGCCTAATCGCATCATAATTACCCCTCCCCCAATTATAAACCCTGCCCTGCCGTATGGCCCTATCCCTCTCCATTGCAATAGTGAAAGTTACCGAATTGTGGTCACTATCTCCAAAGTGCTCTCCCACATACAAATCAAACACTTGGCCCGGTTCATTACCCAGTACCAAATCCAACGTGGCCCCACCTCTTGTCGGCCTATCCACATATTGTGTCAGGAAACCCTCCTGCACACACTGTGCAAAAACTATCCCATCCGAACTGTTTGACCTATAAAGGTTCCAATCAATATTTGGAAAGTTGAAGTCACCCATGACAACTACTCTGTGACCTCCACACCTATTCATAATCTGCTTTGCAATTTCTTCCTCCACATCTTTATTACTATTTGGGGGCCTGTAGAAAACTCCTAACAACGTGACCGCTCCTTTCCTATTTCTAACTTCAGCCCATATTACCTCAGACGGCAGATCCCCCTCGAACTGCCTTTCTGCCGCTGTTAAACTATCCTTGATTAACAATGCTACTCCTCCACCTTTCTTACCAACTTCCCTACTCTTACTGAAACATCTATACCCCGGAACTTCCAACAACCATTCCTGTCCCTGTTCTAACCATGTCTCCGTAATGGCCACCACATCGTAGTCCCAAGTACCAATCCACGCTCCAAGTTCTCCTACCTTATTCCGAACCTCGAAGTCTCCGTCTAATAGTTAATTTCCGCGACAAGGGGAGAGTTGCGTATCATCTGTGTACATGTGGAAGCCAACTCTGTGCTTGCTGCTGACATCCCCAGGGGTATCATGTAGATGATGAATAGGAAGAGATTCAGGTTGAACAATAAGGATACACCAGAATACTTGGAACCATTTTTTGTGCCTTGTTGAATTGCTGATATTGAACGCTATGAAGTATGGTGAGTGACTGCAGAAGGTTCCTTTATTAATGTTAGTGTCATAAGCTGGAACCTTGCTGTAACTAGTTATTCCCCCTAAATGTTCTGCCCTCTTCTCCAACTGACAGTCCCACCTTTAACCCATTGTCATTACAAAATTGTTTTACAGTTGATACGTCTGCTCTGTACTTACACAGATTGGAAGCACTGCCATTACCCTGCGAATAAAGAGGAACTCTGTCTAGTTGCACATCGACTAATCCTTACCCTACAGAATAAAAAGGAACTCTGTACAGTTACACGGTAAGTAGCCCTTAACCTGCTGTATAAACAGAAACTCTAGACAAATACACAGCAAGTAACTCTTACCTTGCTGTATAAACAGAAACTCTGTACAGTTACATAGTGAGTAACCTGAAAGAGAAACTCCAAAGTCACACAGTAACCCTTGCCTTACTGAATAACAGAAATTCTACAATTACACAGCAATACTTACTCAGAAAAGCAGGTATGAAGGTCGATATTAACATGGAGCTGGAATCTGAGTGGGGGGGAGGGCAATAGAGCGCACACACAAATGGCTGAAGATTGTGGGACGTGTGGGAATGTCCAATTTCAATAGGGGTGCCTCATTATCATTTTACTTCTGGACTTCGTGTCTCCAATGTGCTTGAGCGGGTGTGATGCGCACACACATGACGCAATTTCACCTGGACATTTAAAGAGCCAAAGCACAGATGGAATTTGGAGGTGTTGGGTGAGTGTCATGCGACTCAGAATTTGAAATGGAGTCAGGAAGGGCAAAGGCAGCACCCTGCTTTAATGAGGCGTCGCTTGACGGTCCTATTCCTCAGTAATGGGGAGAAAAAATCTGCTTCTCTAAGAAGGAGGCGTGGCTGGAGCTAGCGGAAGAGATGAGCAGTGTTGTGCTCAGCACATGGATTCAGTGCAGGAAGTGTTTTAATGACCTAACCAGAACAGGCAAGGTGAGCACAACTGCAGATCCTGTAGTGCATCGCCTCCACCTCACTCTGTCTTGTCAAGCGTACTCTTCCACATCACTCCTTACACCACATTAAGTTTCAGTAGCACTCATTATTCCATTTCAATGCACTTCCTCACCTCTCCTTCCTCCATCCACTGCAACTCACCCCAATCCTTATGTAATCAGCTCACCCGATTCGCAGCACACGTTCTTCAATGGCACTGTCAACACATCCTCAAAGATATCAGCTTCACCTCTCCAGGTATCAGCATCACTCCAGGTATCAGCAGCACCGCTCCAGGTATCAGCACCGCTCCAGGTATCAGCAGCACCGCTCCAGGTATCAGCACCGCTCCAGGTATCAGCACCGCTCCAGGTATCAGCATCGCTCCAGGTATCAGCAGCACCGCTCCAGGTATCAGCATCGCTCCAGGTATCAGCACCGCTCCAGGTATCAGCACCGCTCCAGGTATCAGCAGCATCGCTCCAGGTATCAGCATCGCTCCAGGTATCAGCATCGCTCCAGGTATCAGCAGCACTCCAGGTATCAGCAGCATCGCTCCAGGTATCAGCATCGCTCCAGGTATCAGCACCGCTCCAGGTATCAGCACCGCTCCAGGTATCAGCACCGCTCCAGGTATCAGCAGCATCGCTCCAGGTATCAGCACTGCTCCAGGTATCAGCTTCACCGCGCCAGGTATCAGCTTCACCTCTCCAGGTATCAGCACCGCTCCAGGTATCAGCATCGCTCCAGGTATCAGCATCGCTCCAGGTATCAGCATCGCTCCAGGTATCAGCATCGCTCCAGGTATCAGCATCGCTCCAGGTATCAGCAGCATCGCTCCAGGTATCAGCATCGCTCCAGGTATCAGCTTCACCGCTCCAGGTATCAGCAGCATCGCTCCAGGTATCAGCACCGCTCCAGGTATCAGCATCGCTCCAGGTATCAGCACCGCTCCAGGTATCAGCATCGCTCCAGGTATCAGCACCGCTCCAGGTATCAGCATCGCTCCAGGTATCAGCACCGCTCCAGGTATCAGCACCGCTCCAGGTATCAGCATCGCTCCAGGTATCAGCATCGCTCCAGGTATCAGCAGCACCGCTCCAGGTATCAGCATCGCTCCAGGTATCAGCATCGCTCCAGGTATCAGCATCGCTCCAGGTATCAGCACCGCTCCAGGTATCAGCACCGCTCCAGGTATCAGCTTCACCTCTCCAGGTATCAGCACTGCTCCTGGTATCAGCATCGCTCCAGGTATCAGCACCGCTCCAGGTATCAGCAGCACCGCTCCAGGTATCAGCAGCATCGCTCCAGGTATCAGCATCGCTCCAGGCATCAGCAGCACCGCTCCAGGTATCAGCACCGCTCCAGGTATCAGCATCGCTCCAGGTATCAGCACCGCTCCAGGTATCAGCACCGCTCCAGGTATCAGCAGTGTGGGTGACTAACTGAATCTTTGAGCTATTAGGGCATCCCTAGCATCCCGAGCAGCAATGTGATCGGCTGGTCTTCATCGTCCTCCTCCTCGCCATTGGACTCCTCATCGAATGAATTTCTAGACCTCATTGCTGCGAGTTGGTGTGCAGAGCACAGCACACCACAATTATCCTCGAGTCCCTCGCTGGCGAGTACTGAAGGGTGCCACCACACCTGGCTAGGCACCTGAAGCACATCATGAGCACCGATGGCTTGCTCGATGACACATCTGGTTGTCATATGGCTCGTGTTGTAGTGCTCTCGGGGTGATTGGTGGGGTTTCTCAGAGGTGTCATCAGGCAGGTTTGAAGAGGTTATCCTTTGTCGCCTAGCAGCCACCCCTTAAGGCTAGTTCCAGGTATGAGCAGGTCGGGGATGTTGGACTGCTACAGTATGAAAGCACATGGCAGCTCCCAGGGAGTCTAGCGCAGACCTGCATGAACCTTTTCTTTTGGTCACAGACCAGCTGAACATTGATGGAATGAAATCTAAAGCAGTTGACGAATACTCCTGGTTGATCTGGAGGTGCTCAGATTGCCATGTGGGTCCAATCAATGGCACCCTGCACCTGTGGGAAGCCAGCCAGAGACACGAATCCGAGTGCTTGCTCATTCTGGCAATTGTCCTCACAGGGGAAGTTTACATAACTCCCAACCCTGGCAAACACTTCAGCCATCAATATGCATTTATGTGCAGCTGACTGTGAGACCCTCGGTATGTCTCCGGTAGCGCCCTGGAAGGAATCTGAGGCAAAGAAGTTGAGGTGGTGGTGACTTTAACAGCCACTGGTAATGTGTGGCCGCCAGGTCCAGCAGGTCTTCTTCTGGGAGGTTGCAGATGTCAGTGACCACCTGGCGTGACAATCTCAGTTTTTGGCAGCACTGCTCTCCCGAGAGGGCAAGGCACCTGAGCCTGCATCTGTATACACTGTTACGTGGGTAGTACCTCCTGTGACCTCAGCCCCTCTGTTGTCCACCTGCAGCTCCCTTCATAGCACACTCTTGTTGCTGTGGGTGCTGATTGTCTTTCTAGTCTGAAGTCCAATCAAAAGCAGCCGTGGCGCCATCCATCCTGATGGTCTCCGTGTCAACACCTCCAAACTGTACAGATCTCTCTCTCACAAGTACTGTCACCAAACCGTTTCCCATTTTCTTGGACAGCAGGTACTGGTACTGATTCTACTGTTGCCATTTACACCTCCTCTAGACCCATCTTTTGTTTCTTTACTTGTCCCATACCATCCCCTTTTGCCTTGCACCATCATCCCTTTTGTCATTTAATCTCTCCTGCCTTCCACCCTATCACAGATATTCCTTTTTGTCCTTTCCTCCCTTCCCTGCTTTCCCTGTACCAGTATTTGCTTAAAACCTGTTACATCTGTAACATTTACTGGTTCTGACAAAGGGCCTGAAGTGTTATCTCAGTTTCTCTGACTACAGATGCTGCCTGACCTGCTGAGTATTTCCAGCATTTTCTGTTTATATTTCAGATTTCCAGCATCCGCAGTATTTTGCCTTTTGTAATCATATTTTTAATGGTAGTTTCTGTACAGTGATTGCTTGGCTGGTTATAGAATTATTGGTAAATGAGTTTAATTATGAGTCCCATAAACCATGTCATAATTTGGTAGTAGCTGGGAGAGTATGCTGCCCCACACAGGTGATCTTGTACATCAAAGGCTTTTATCTGATCTGGGGGTGTGGGGGTGGGGAGGCAGAAACAGTACATGGGGTTGTGTTGACTTTTGAAGGAATTTGGAAAAGTGATTGCCAACAGGGGCCAGGGTGGAATTAAAAATCGGCAATTTTTGGAATATATTTTACGGTTGTAATGATGGCGAAACTGTCAGCTTTCGCCATCATTAATCTGTAAAACTGACAGCAACTTCTGGCATCCTCACATGCGCAGTTAAACGCGGAAATCCGGAAGTTGCCATCAGTGATTCCTTGCTCCTCCACAGGGTTGACGTCCCCGTAAACGGAAATCTTTAGAAATCACTTGAATTGACATGAACTTCAGCATTTTATGCTCTATTCCTGCTGTCATAATTACTGCTGAACAACCTCTTTGGCCCTGAAAAACTAATTTTATATGTGAAATCTCATTTCCTGCAATACATGATAAAAATTCCATGGGGTAGAAATTAGGTCGCGCCCCATTTGGGGCGCAAATATCGTCCGGACGCAAATATTAGCGCCTGGCGCTAATTATCGGCACTGACGGGAAACTTCACTTTTACCGCCCCGGGAGGTGAGTGGAGCGCTAAAGCAGGCGCTGCACACCTCTCTTAAGGCGCAAAGGCCGAGCAGTGAGGCGCTAACTCGGAGCGCTGGCGAAGCTCATGTAATGTCAGTCAGCAATGGAACACACACACAATGGCACGGGCCAGTTCTTAAAGGGGATGGTTAATCTTGCTTTCCATCCACATCCTGTTCATTGCTGCCTTGAATCTCGGCCTGGAGAGACTTGCACATCAAATGTGCTGGAAAGAACAATGGAGAGCACCAGGCAAAGAGCTCAGAGTGCAGCTCCCACGGTCTCTGCTAAATCGATACAAGGAATGACAAATCAAAATGAACCTGCAAAGTGCTGCTCAGTACCCAAAACTCCTTCACACAACGTTGAATCTCTCCCGAAGTCTCTCCCTCTCTCTCTCAGAATGCGTAGTTCAAAAATGCCACCAACAATAAAAGACAGGAAGAGGCCCCCTTTAAATAGCGCCCCCCCCAGCCCCACAGCGATTGATAGCGTTCCAGTCTTCTGGTCGTTGGAAGCGCCAGGCGGTAAGGCAGGGGGCGCCACTCAATTTCCGCTACGGGGCGCCCCAAGGGCGTTGCACCATGGAATGACGTCACAATCTGCGCGCGCAGGTGGTCGCAGCGGTAAGTTTTAGCGCCGCCGCACAATCTCAAGTTAAGTTCTCGAGCGGCGCAAACATCGCTGCGCCCGGGCGTTAGCGGCTTTGCGCCCCATTAGCGCCCTCTTAAGGCGCTAACGGGTGGCGCAACCAAGTGAATTTTTACCCCCATGATTTTTAAAATAATAAAAATTATTATTTTTTAAAGTTTTTTGTGATATTTCAGCTTCTACCTAATCCCATGTGTATGTCCCAATCTTTATTTCACTCTCTGTAAAATGATTAAAAAGGAAAGATAATCAGTGCATTTTACTTCCTGGTTTGCTGTCTGTGAGAATTCTTCAATGTGATTGGCTGCTTAACCTCCTTGATGACATCACTGTTGCTGGATGCTGGAGATTCTCTCGACCTGGTGCCAGAATGAAATTAACATTGGGAAAGGTGAAATCCATGCCACAGAGATCACTTTCTTCGAGGTCAGCGGCGAGCGCCGTCATTTCACCGCTGACCGCAATATCCAGGCCATTATGTTCAAGGAGAGAGGACGAGGAGTGCAGCTTTCAGAGGAGGCGCAGCTCATCCAGGAAACTTGTAACATATAAGAGGGGAGTAAAATTTCAAAGTAATCAGGTCACGACCAATACGAGAAAGTAACTTAAATTTCCTCCTCTCTTAGAGCCCACGCAGTTCTTGGAGAGGCAGAGACTATCTTGCACTGGAACTGTTTGCTCAGGAGGTAAACCACTCATGAGCTGAAATACTCATGATCTGATTGTGGAACTGTAAAAAACAAAAAATATCCTTTAGAAAATGCCTGGTTGTCCCTTTTAGTAGAGAGAGGGTGAGGGGTGGGGCATTCCAAACAATGATCATGCGAGTTAAGAATGACTTCAGCTGTTCCAGCTTTTGACTAGCATGCTGCCACTGTTTCCGATCAGGACGAGCTATTCCACATCGCACAGGGCAATGAGAAGTCTTGTCACAACTGAGAAACAATATTTTACTAATGTTTGATCCAGAGACGGGAGACAGCCAGTCGCTCCCTGAAGAACAAGCAGATCCTTCAGAGCTGCCTGAATGTGCAAGAAAATGGCTCCGGCCACACTGTCCATTGTGTGTGTGTGTGGGGTGCGGGGAATATACAGTCTGCACTGTGTTTATTTCACACAGCCACCGATATTGTGTAAATGGTACTAACCATAGGTGTCATTACCATAATGCGGAGATGCCGGTGTTGGACTGGGGTGGACAAAAGTGAGAAGTCGCACAACACCAGGTTATAGTCCAACAGCTTTATTTGAAATCACAAGCTTTCGGAGCGCTGCTCCTTCATCAGGTGAAGTGAAGAAATACATATGGGCACAGCATATATAGACAGAGAACAATGCCTGTGCAGAGAACAATTCCAGACGACTACAGTTAATCTTTCTAACTGCCTTTTATCACTGATTGCCGTGATTGTCTCTCTGCCGAGGTGTGATAAAGGGCAGTTAGAAAGATTAACTGTAGTCGTCTGGCATTGTTCTCTGCACAGGCATTGTTCTCTGTCTATATATGCTGTGCCCATATGTATTTCTTCACTTCACCTGACGAAGGAGCAGCCGCTCCGAAAGCTTGTGATTTCAAATAAAGCTGTTGGACTATAATCTGGTGTTGTGCAACTTCTCACTCATTACCATAGGCGTCAATTACAAAGGCGCCACCCTAAAACTTATTCAGGGCACTGGCTATTTTGGGCAGTTCAATCCGCTGTTTGCACCTTGACGAAGAGCGATTACCTCAGTGATGAGTCTGTTGAGCCCTTCATTGATTTGTGACTTGGATCAGGCAGGCCCAGTGCCTGGTGTGCCCCCAAAGGCTCGAGGATAATGCAAGCCATTTGGTCGCTTGTTGAGCTCCTCGTCGTTGCGGATGGTGAGGTGGCTGGGGGAGGGTGGGGGTGATGTGAGACTTGCTGCCCGTCTGCTCCAGCGGGTATCAGAGCCTCGGCCCCAACACACTCGCGGGCTTTACATTGGGAAGGTGGTGATTCCTCGTTCTGCAGCACGGCACCGATGGATATCTGTTTATAACGTGCTGTGTATATACATTAAGGTAAAGCAGCCAGCAAGGGATTCAGACAAAATTAGCGTTATTCTGACAACTAATGTAAAAAAAGTACTCTTTAGACATGGTATAGCGTGCCTGTTATAAGCGGTATTGGTGTATCTCCTGTGGCACTGCTGATGGGGACCTGGAGAATCCAACTTTATAAATCAAACGGTAGGTGAGAAAGCAAAATGACCAGAGGAAGGATTTGGAAAGTAGTAAGTGTTGCAGTGTTTTTATTTCCTGGGAAATCAAAGTTCCTTTTAGCGTGATGGACAGATGTGCCCTGCCTGAAAACTTTTACATTTGACCATCAGCACGTGGTGTGAAATTTAATCGCCATGTTTAAAATTGGTTTTGTTCTCTTCGAACTTAATCCCGCAAAGCTGAGACACTGAACTGAAAGATCTGCTCCCACAAACAACCTGTAAAGTCCATTAAAAAAAAATAGTTCAGGTGTGTTGTGCCAGTTGCGTCCTGTAGTCACAGAAGCTTTGGGTCTGAACATGTGATGTGGTCGTGCGACTGTTACAGTTCAATATGGTCCTCTGTCTTGGCCGGGTCTTTCCTCTGCGATTCAGGGTTTGTGTTCTCAACACGTTTCATGTTTGCGTAATCAAATTCCTCAGCCAGCTGCTCCACGGGAGGTCGGCCGAAAAGGAGGTTGCGCATTGCGTAGCCAGTCATGAGGATGCTGAGGGCAAGAGAGAGAATGTGGCTTGGAAATGGCTGCTCGTACACAGCAACATTAACAAAACAAAGGGTTGTCTCATGCCCAAACTAACGGCACTGAAACCCCGTGCGAGGACCCCACTACTGCACTAAATACTCACCTCCTTCGGAAGGTGAAGTGCTTTCTTAGTGCGGATTTGACCAATCTCTCAATCATCGTCGCGTTCTTCCACTTCTCGTACTTCTCTTTCCACCTTTGCCAGCGTACAAAAGCCGCCAGCGCGGGGTCAGTGATGTTGATGTTCTCGGTGGTTCCGCTCAACACGGTCCGCAGCTCGGGCGAGATTTCTCCAGTTTCTGAAGGCAACACAAGAGACGATTGCTGTCGATAGAATGCTCACTCTTTTACTCCTGGAAACTTCCAGGATTTTTACAGAGGAACATAGGAACAGGAGTAGGCCACTGAGCCCCTTGAGCCTGTTCTGCCGTTCAATGAGATCATGGCTGATCTGTGACCTAACCCCATATACCCACCTTTGGCCCATATCCCTTAATACCTTTGGTTAACAAAAATCTATCAATCTCAGATTTAAAATTAACAATTGGCATTTGTGGAAGAGAGTTCCAAACTTCTACCAGACTTTGCATGTAGAAGCGTTTCCTAATTCCTAACGGGTGGCTCAGCTGTACAGGGGGGGGGGCGGGGGAGGAGGGAGGAAGAAGAGTGGGAAAGCAATAGTGGTAGGGGATTCGATGGTTAGGGGAGCAGACAGGCGTTTCTGCGGCCGCAGACATGACTCCAGGATGGTATGTTGCCTCCCTGGTGCTAGTGTCAAGGATGTTACTGAGCGGCTGCAGAACATTCTGAGGCAGGAGGGTGAACAGCCAGAGGTCGTGGTCCATATCGGTACCAACAACATAGGTAGAAAGAGGGATGAGGTCCTGCAGGCAGATTACAGGGAGCTAGGAAAGAGATTAAAAAGCAGGGCCTCAAAGGTAGTAATCTCCGATTACTCCCGATGCCACGCGCTAGTGAGTATAGAAAAGGGAGGATAGTGCAGATGAATGCGTGGCTGGAGAGATGGTGCAGGAGGGAGGGCTTTAGATTCCTGGGACATTGGGACTGGTTCTGGGGAAGGTGGGACCTGTACAAGCCGGACGGGCTGCACCTCAACAGAGCCGGAACCAATATCCTCGCGGGGAGGTTTGCTAGTGCTGTTGGGGAGGGTTTAAACTAATTTGGCAGGGGGATGGGCACCAGGATGTAACATTAAAAAGGGGAAATAAAGTGCTCAAAGGATTGGGAGAGGCAGAGAGCACTAAAGTAAGAAATAGTAAGGTATTAGGTGGGGTCAAACTAAGATGGTCTAAGATGGGTTTACAGTGTATGTATGTGAACGCACGAAGCGTTGTAAACAAGGTAAGTGAGCTGCAGGCACAAATTGCCACATGGGAATATGATGTTGTGGCAATAACAGACCTGGCTCAAAAAACAGCAGGATTGGGTATTAAATATTCCTGGTTATAAAGTGTTCAGGAAAGATAGGCAAGGAAAGCTAGGAGGTGGTGTGGCAGTATTGGTCAAGGAGAATGTTACAGTACCGGAGAGGGAGGATGTCCTGGAGGGCTCAAGGACAGAATCTATACGGCTAGAGTTAAGAAATAATAGAGGTACCATTACACTACTAGGTGTATTCTATAGACCACCAAATAGTGGGAAAGATATGGAGGAGCAAATTTGCAGAGAAATTAGAGTGAAGTGCAAGAACTATAGAGTAGTAATAATGGGGGACATCAACTATCCTAATATAGACTGGGATCATAATAGTGTTAAGGGCAGAGAAGGGGAAGAATTTCTGAAGTGTGTTCAGGAGAACTTTCTTGATCAGTATGTTTCTGGCCCGATGAGGGAGGAGGCATTGCTGGACTTGGCTCTGGGGAATGAGGTAGGTCAAGTGGAACAAGTGTCAGTAGGTGAACATTTAGGGAACAGTGATCATAATATCATAAGGTTTAGATTAGCTATGGAAAAGAACAGGGAGCAACCTAGAGTAAAAATGTTTAACTGGGGGAAGGCCAATTTCAGTGGGGTGAGAATGGATCTGGTCCGGGTAAACTGGAATCAAAGGTTGGCAGGCAAAACTGTAATGGAACAATGGGCTGCCTTTAAAGAGGAAATAGTTCAGGTACAGTTGAGGTACATTCCCACTAGGGGGAAAGGCAGGGCAACTAAAGTCAAGGCAACTAAAGTCAGGGCTCTCTGGATGATGAAAGAGATAGAGAACTATGATGAAGCAGAAAAAGAGAGGGTATGAGAATAGAATGGCAGCCAACATAAAAGCTTATCCAAAAGTCTTCTATCGGCATATAAATAGTAAAGGGTAGTAAGAGGAGGGGTGGGGTCGATTAGGGATCAAAAAGGAGACCTATGCATGGAGGCAGAGGGTATGGCTGAGGTACTAAACGAGTACAGGAAACTCTCGTTTAAACGGCACCTAAATATCCGGAATTCTCTAATAACCGGCAAAATTCATACTCCGAAAACAACACCTCTATAACCGGAAATGTTGCCGAGTCCGAGTCCGTGTCTCCCGCGGTGGCCGAGTTAGTCAGTGGGGGTAGTTCTCCAAACTGCCACTACTCGGCTTCTTGGCGCTGTCGGAAGTCCGAACACCTCAATAACCGGAAATGTTGCTGAGTCCGAGTACTTAATCAAGCATTTCCACCATCCATTTAACACAACATTCTGTAGGTGAGTACCCAATTATACTACACATTTCTTGATTTTTTAAATTTTTGTTTGTTAAAAATAGCCTCGGTAGATAACCCTCTCCGTTATCCGGAATTTTTAATCAACCGGCACCACCCCGGTCCCGTCGGTGCCGGATACCAAAGAGTTTCCTGTACTTTGTATCTGTCTTCACCAAGGAAGAGGATGCTGCCATAGACATAGTGAAGGAGGAGGTAGTGGAGATACTTGATAGGGTAAAAATTGATAAAGAGGAGGTATTAGAAAGGCTGGCTGTATTTAAAGTAGATAAATCCCCAGGAATGGATGGGATACATCCTAGGATACTGAGGGAATTGAGGGAGGATATCGCGGAGGTACTGGCCATAATATTCCAATCCTCCATAGATACGGGGGTGGTGCCAGAGGACTGGAGAATTGCAAATGTTACACCATTGTTCAAAAAAGGGTGTAAAGATAAACCCAGCAACTACAGTTTGACCTCGGTAGTGTGGAAGTTTTTAGAAACAGTAATCAGGGACAAAAGTAACAGTCACTTGGATAGATGTGGATTAATTAAGAAAACCAGCACAGATTTGTTAAAGGGAAACTTGATTGAGTTCTTTAATGAGGTAACAGAGAGGGTTGATGAGGGTAATGCGGTTGACGTAATATATATGGATTTCCAAAAGGCATTTGATAAAGTGCCACATAATAGGCTTGCCAGCAAAGTTGAAGCCCGTGGGATAAAAGGGACAGTGGCAGCATGGATACGAAATTGGCTGAGTGACAGGAAACAGAGTACATAAGAACATAAGAAATAGGAGCAGGAATAGGCCACTTGGCCCCTCGAGCCTGCTCCGCCATTCAATAAGATCATGGCTGATCTTGGGCTCAAAGCCACTTCCCTGCCCACTCCCCATAACCCTTCACTCCCTTATCTTGCAAAAATCTGTCTATCTCCACTTTAAATGTATTTAAGGACCCAGCCTCCACGGCTCTCTGGGGCAGAGAATTCCACAGATTTACGACCATCTGAGAGAAGAAATTCCTCCTCATCTCAGTTCTAAAAGGGCGACCCTTTATTCTGAAACTATGCCCCTGAGTTCCAGATTTCCCCACGAGGGGAAACATCCTCTCTGCATCTACCTTGTCGAGCCCCCTCAGTATCTTGAATGTTTCAATAAGATCACCTCTCATTCTTCAAAATTCCAATGAGTATAGGCCCAACCTGCTCAACCTTTTCTCATAAGACAACCCCTTCATCTCAGGAATCAACCGTGTGAATCGTCTCTGAACTGCATCCAATGCAAGTATATCCTTCCTTAAATAAGGAGACCAAAACTGTATGCAGTACTCAAGGTGTGATCTCACCAATACCCTGTACAGTTGTAGCAGGACTTCCCTGCATACTCCAACCCCCTTGCAATAAAGGCCAACATTCCATTTGCCTTTTTGATTACTTGCTGTACCTGCATGCTAACTTTTTGTGTTTCATGCACAAGGACCACCAAGGACCCACAGGTCCCTCTGAACTGTAGCATTTTGTAATCTCTCTCCATTTAAATAATAATTTGCTTTTTATTTTTCCTGCCAAAGTGGATAACCTCGCACTTTCCCACATTATACTCGATCTGCCAAATGTTTGCCCACTCACTTAGCCTGTTAATATCCCTTTGCAGATTCTTTGGGCTGAATTTTCAATGACCCGTGGAGTCAGGTTTGGAGGCGTGTGGGGGGTTAAAGTTGCAGATTCGGGGGTCCCGACCCCATCCTGCCTCCAACACGCCTCCACGCAATTTTGACAAAATCGGTCGCGGGGTTCCTGACTCCGTCCCGCCTCCAAGAGGCGGGAGAGGCCATTAAAGCCCTTAACAAGCCCTAAATTGGCTCAGTAATGCCATTTTGAAGCATTTTAGGTTGTTTAACCCTTTTCCCACGTGAAGCATGCCTGATGTGAAACACGCCAGTGAAACCTGGCGGGAGCACAAGTGGATTGCTGACTCTCAGCTGCAGCTCAACCTTTAAATAGGAGATTTGATCAGCCATCAATTGCAGGTGGCAGGACTTTGTTGTCACAGGTCTGGGGGAACTTTTAGAAGGCATAACCACAGCTCTGGAAGTTTGGAGCCTGACACCCATCTGCAGTGTGACCTCCTGGGAAACCCCTCTCGCCACCCTCATTGAGCGCTTCCTCAACTGAGAAATATACCAGAGGCATGGGAGCCATTTGTCCAACAGGTTCGAGGTTCTTACTCCCTGTGGGGACGGGAGCAGGGACTGCAGGGAGGATGAGCAACCTGGCCACAGCACCGTGGAACGGGGGGCCATTCAAGAGGGGGGAGTAAATGTAAATGTTGTAGTGGTAGGGGATAGTATTATTAGGGGGATAGATAGAGTTCTCTGCAGCCGAGAGCGAGAGTCCCGTAGGCTGTGTTGCCTGGGTTAAGGACATCTCCTCTGGGCTGGAAAGAAACTTGCAGTGGGAGGGGGTGGATCCAGTTGTCGTGGTCCATGTTGGTACAAACGACGTAGATAGGACAAGGAAGCCGGTTCTGTTAAAGGAGTATGAGCAGCTAGGGGTCAAATTAAAAAACAGAACCTCAAGGGTAATAATCTCTGGATTATTACCTGAGCCACGAGCGAATTTGGCTAGGACAAATAAAATTAGAGAGTTAAATGAGTGGCTCAAAGACTGGTGTGGGAGAAATGGGTTTTGCTTCCTGGGACACTGGCACCAGCACTGGGGCAGGAGGGAGCTGTTCCGTTGGGACGGGCTTCACTTGGCCAGTGCTGGGACTAGAGTCCTGGCGGATCATATAACTAGGGCTGTAGAGAGGGCTTTAAACTAACCAGTGGGGGGAAGGTTCCTAGAGAGCAAATAATAAAAATGACAACAGAGAAGGTCATAGACTTAGGTAGCAGTGGGGAAATTAAAAACCAGAGTGTGTCAGGAAGGGGCAGAAGGTATGGAGTAAAAGGTAAAGTAATAAAAAGGGCAAAAGCAGGAACTAAGTGTCACAAAACATATTTGAAAGTTCTCTATCTGAATGCACGTAGCATTCGTAACAAAATAGATGAGTTAATGGCACAAATAACTACATATGGGTATGATCTTGTGGCCATTACAGAAACATGGCTGCAGGGTGACAACAACTGGGAATTAAACATACCAGGTTATTTAACGATCAGGAAGGACAGGCAGGAAGGAAGGGGAGGTGGGGTGGCTATGTTAATAAAGGAAGGAATCACTGTAATACAGAGAAATGATATTGGGTCAAAAGATCAGGATAATGAAACAGTTTGGGTGGAGATAAGGAATAACAAGGGGAAAAAAACACTAGTGGGCGTAGTCTATAGGCCTCCGAACAGTTGCAACTCTGTTGGACAGAGTATCAATCAGGAAATAGTTGAGGCTTGTAATAAGGGAACATCTGATAATTATGGGGGATTTTAACCATCATATTAATTGGACAAATCAAATTGGGCAGGGCTGCCTTGAGGATGAGTTCATTGAGTGTATTAGGGATGGGTTTCTTGAGCAGTATGTAACTGAACCGACCAGGGGGCAAGCAACCTTAGATCTGGTCCTGTGTAACGAGACAGGATTAATTAAAAATGTCCTAGTAAAGGATCCCCTTGGAATGAGTGACCATAACATGGTTGAATTCCATATTCAATTAGAGGGTGAGAAGTTTGGATCTCAAACAAGCGTGCTAAGCTTGAATAAAGGAGACTATGAAGTTATGCGAGCAGAATTGAGTAGAGTGGATTGGGAAAATAGATTAAAGGGTAAGACGATACATGATCAGTGGTGTACATTTAAGGAGTTATTTTACAACTTCCAAAAAAATATATTCCACTGAGAAGAAAAGGGTGTAAAAGAAAAGACAGTCATCCGTGGCTAAGTAAAGAAATTAAGGATAGTATTCGACTAAAAACAAGGGCTTATAAGGTAGCCAAATCTAGTGGGAGGATAGAGGATTGGGAAAACTTTAAAAGACAGCAAAAAATAACAAAAAGATTGATTAAGAAAGGGAAGATAGATTATGAAAGTAAATTAGCAAAAAATATAAAAACAGATAGTAAGAGTTTTTATAGTTATATAAAAAGAAAAAGGGTGGCTAAAGTAAATGTTGGTCCCTTAGAGGATGAGACCGGGAAATTAATGGTGGGAAATATGGAGATGGCAAATACACTGAATGAATATTTTGTATCAGTCTTTACAGTAGAGGACACTAAGAATATCCCAACACTGGACAAACAGGGGGCTATGGGGGGGGGGGGGGGAGGAGCTAAACACAATCAAAATCACTAAGGAAGTGGTACTCGGTAAAATAATGGGACTCAAGGCGGATAAATCACCTGGACCTGATGGCTTACATCCTAGGGTCTTGAGGGAAGTGGCGGTAGGGATTGTGGATGCATTGGTAATAACTTTGCAAAACTCCCTGGACTCAGCAAAGATCCCGGCAGATTGGAAAACTGCTAATGTAACACCCTTATTTAAAAAGGGCAGTAGACAGAAGGCTGGAAACTATAGACCGGTTAGCCTAACATCTGTGGTAGGTAAAATTTTGGAGTCCATTATTAAGGAGACAGTAACGGGACATTTGGATAATCATAATTTAATAGGACAAAGTCAGCATGGTTTTATGAAGGGGAAGTCATGTTTGACAAATTTGCTGGAGTTCTTTGAGGAAGTAACACACAGGGTGGATAAAGGGGAACCAGTGGATGTGGTGTATTTAGACTTCCAAAAGGCATTTGACAAGGTGCCACACAAATGATTATTGCTTAAGATAAAAAATCACGGGATTGGGGGTAATATTCTGGCATGGATAGAGGATTGGCTATCTAACAGAAGGCAGAGAGTTGGGATAAATGGTTCATTCTCAGACTGGCAATCAGTAACTAGTGGTGTTCCGCAGGGGTCAGCGCTGGGTCCCCAACTCCTTACAATCTATATTAACGATTTGGAGGAGGGGACCGAGTGTAACATATCAAAGTTTGCAGATGATACTAAGATGGGAGGGAAAGTAGTGAGTGAGGAGGACATAAAAAATCTGCAAGGGGACATAGACAGGCTAAGTAAGTGGGCAGAGATTTGGCAGATGGAATACAATACTGGAAAGTGTGAGGTTATGCACTTTGGCAGGAAAAATAGTAGAGCAAGTTATTGGCCCAGAAATTGATCTCGCTCTGTTCCCGCGGGGGTAAGGCTTTCCCGCGATCTCTCACCTCGCTTGTGCTTTTTCAGATCCAGCTCGCACGAACTTGATGTTCTAGAGATCAGCTGGGCAGTGCTTGCGTATCCCAGCGGCGTAGTGAATTCGTGCGAGCTGTGGGATCACGTGACTCAGTTAGAGCCAATGGCAGCACACCATCTTCCATTCATAAGTTTCACATACATGCTGTGAAATCTATGAATCTTACACCCCCCCAAAATAACAGCTAAACCTCAATTAAATTTTTTTAAAAAACCATCACATTAATAAAATAAGTATAAATTAACCATTTTAAATAAAAAATTAAATTTTTGATTTTTTTTTAAATCTTTTAAAAAGTTATAAAAATAAACTTACCTGTCTTTAAAGTCTCTAAAAAAGATATACCTGTTAAAAAAAATTCAAAAAAATACTAAATTCACTACTTACCTTCTTAAAAGTGGGTCTTACTCCTTCTTTTTACATTTCTAAAATCTTCAGTACTTACCTGCGCGTCCAAAGCATGAAGTGCACAGCGTGCGCGCAGCCTGTAGCGCGCACGCGATGCACCGAGAAACCGCCCCCTTTTCAAAAGAGCAATTGCCGGTTTTCAGCGCATGCGCAGGGCATGCAGAAAACCGGCAATTGGAGTGGGAATACGCGAGAGTACGCAGTGCGTACTCTCGCGTCGCGGGATCAATTTCTGGGCCATTATCTAAATGGCAAGAAACTGGAAAGTACTGAAGTACAAAGGGATCTGGGGGTCCTGGTGCACGAAACTCAAAAGGTTAGTATGCAGGTGCAGCAAGTGATTAAGAAGGCCAATGGAATGTTGGCTTTCATTGCTAAGGGGATAGAATATAAAAATAGGGAGGTATTGCTTCAGTTGTACAAGGTATTGGTGAGACCGCACCTGGAATACTGCATACAGTTTTGGTGTCCATACTTAAGAAAAGACATACTTGCTCTCGAGTCAGTACAAAGAAGGTTCACTCGGTTAATCCCGGGGATGAGGGGATGGACATATGAGGAGAGATTGGGTAGATTGGGACTCTACTCATTGGAGTTCAGAAGAATGAGAGGCGATCTTATTGAAACATATAAGATTGTGAAGGGGTTGGATCGGGTGGATGCGGGGAGGATGTTCCCGATGATGGGTGAAACTAGAACTAGGGGGCATAGTCTTAGAATAAGGGGCTGCTCTTTCAAAACTGAGATGAGAAGGAACTACTTCACTCAGAGGGTGGTAGGTCCATGGAATATGCTGCCACAAAAAGCTGTAAAAGCTACATCATTACATAAATTTAAAACAGAAATAGACAGTTTCCTAGAAGTAAAGGGAATTAAGGGTTACGGGGAGCGGGCAGGAATTTGGACATGAGTCTAGGTTCGGATCAGTCATGGCCCTGTGGGTAGCGTAGCGGGCCCAGGGGCCGTGTAGCCTGATCCTGCTCCTATTTCGTGTGTCCAATTCTGTTAGGTTCAGGAGATGGTTCTGTGATAGTAGATTGGCGGTTAGGATCAGATCAGCCATGATCTTATTGAATGGCGGAGCAGGCTCGAGGGGCCAATTGGCCTACTCCTGCTCCTATTTCTTATGCTCTTATGTTCTTATTTATTTCTTTCCCTCCTGGGCATCCGATGAGGACGAACAACAGCCGCGGCACCAGCAGAACCATGAACAACAGCAGCACCAACAACAGCAGCAACAGCAGGAGCGCCAAGCTGCTGCTCACCCACCTGAAACTGCACAGGACAGAAGGGGCCAGCGCATGGAACGCCGTCGGCGCAGGAGATACCCCCTAAACAGGGTCTACAGACAGAGGGTCAGCTACCTCAACATGTCTGAGCAGCAGTGCCAAAGGCAGCTCCGACTTTCGCGAGAGGTAGTGGGTGACATCTGCGCAATGCTGCAACAAGACCTGGAGCCCAGAGGTCCAGGTGGACGCCCCTTACCAGTGGCCATCAAAGTCACCACCGCACTCAACTTTTTTGCCTCAGGCTCATTCCCGGGATCAGCAGCAGACATCAGCGGCATCTCCCAGGCGGCCGCACACACCTGCATCACGCAGCTAACCGATGCCCTCTTTGCCATCGCGCACAATCACATCCATTTCACCAAGCATCGAGCAAGTGTCACGGCGCGTGCGGTTGGATTAGCTAATCTGGCAGGCTTTCCAAGGGTGCAGGGCGTCGTTGACTGCACACATGTGGCCCTTAAGGCACCCCATCGCAATCCAGGTATTTTTGTCAACCGCAAGGGCTTCTACTCCCTCAATGTTCAGCTGGTGTGTGACCACAACAAGGAAGTTCTGCATGTTTGTGCCAAGTACCCTGGCAGTTGCCATGACTCCTTCATACTGCGCCAGTCTAGTGTGCCTCCGCTATTCAGTCCGCCAGACCAACTTCACGGATGGCTACTTGGAAACAAGGACTATCTCCTGAAGACGTGGCTAATGACGCCGTTGAGGAGCCCATCCAACGCAGCTGAGGAGAGCTACAACTCCAGCCACATTTCCACCAGAGCCATAATCGAGCAAACCATCAGTATGCTGAAGATGTGCTTCAGATGCCTGGATAGATCAGGTGGAGCCCTGCAATACTCAGCAGCCAGGGTCTCCAGAATCGTCGTGGTTTGCTGTGCACTTCACAACATGGCACAGCGTCGTGGCTTACAGATGCCGGAGGACCAAGTGGCTCCTCACATAGCCTCCTCAGATGAGGAGGAGGAGGAGGAGGAGAGAGAGAACGAACAACTTGCAGAGGCCCCTCAACCAGCGGCAGCATTACGCGAGACCATAGCTGCCCGGAATGCAAGGAATGCACTCATCTTGGCCAGATTTGCTTAGCCTAGACAAGCAAGCACTTTTGCCTCGCAGCTTCTTACCAGAGCTACGACAATGGCCCAGACCCAGCGGATCCCTAACAATGTGACCACCATACTGACAATTGCAAGTTATCCTAAGGCCTCATTGTGGAAGTCCCATTAGCGAAATGACAGACGCCACAACTGCAGCTGTAGCCATCAGAGTTTTTATTTACACTTTACACCTGATGGCTTTTTCACATTAAACATCCAAATTCACCCAAGTGACTACCCTTGTGACTATTTGTGCAGTTTCTTTCTCTTACGCGTGCTCCTACGTGGTGCTTCCCCTGTGGCTTCAGCAGATGTGGAGGCCCCCTGCTCAGTTTGTTGCTGCTCCTGTCTCAACTCCTTTGGCGGGCGTCCTCTGGGGTTGCGAACCTGCGAGGGCTCGGCAACAGTCTGCTGCTCCTGCGGCTGGGCAGGGGTTGAGACGCCGATCTCACTTGGGTGCAGACTCTGGTGGGGCTCTGACCGAGGACTTGTCAGTGGCATGGAAGTGTGAGCGCTTGGAGAAGAGCCCCCACCTCCTTGTTGTGTGCCACCAACATCCCTCTCATGGGTCAGGTCCACCTCAGCGCTTGCAAGTGGCTTGAGAGCACCTTGCTGCACATCAGGGGGGCCATGGGGACCCGTATCTGCACTGGAAGTCCTACTCAGAAGGACTTCCATGAAGGTTTGGTTTCTCTGTTCAATAGATGATTATCGCTCCTCAAGAGATGCCAGTCTATTCTGAACAATGACCATGTTTTCTGCACTCTGGCGACTTATCTCCTCCATAGCCGTAGCCATCCTCTCCTCTACTGTAGCCATCCTTTCCACGGAGGTTGCCATCCTTTCTGTGGTAATGCGTTCATGCGCCAATGACTCCACAAAGGCTCTGCTGATGTTCGCTATGGACTCCTGCATTCGCTCCACACTCGCAGCGACCCTGGAGACAAAACCTGTCAGAGACTCCTGCATCTGTTCCTGGAGTCCCAGCACCGCTGATCTTATGGATGGACCCAGAGGCAGAGGGTCGACATGCAGCTGAGCCGAGCTAGGAGAGTCCTGCGCCCTCCGACTAGGACTCTCCACTGCTGTCCCTGTCTCCACCATCTGCTGATGCTCACTTGTGAGCTGTGATACACCAGGTGACAACACTACTCTATGTCCCGAGGGTCCCACCAAGGTGTGAGTGTCTGCGCTGGTGCTGGGTGTGCTGAGTTCTGCTGACGCTACGCCCTCAGAGGTTGCAGCTTCCTCTGAGGAGTCTGTCTGCTCAGGCTCTTCCTCCTGGCTAGTGGGGACGGGTGTTTGCGATGGTCCTGTGGGGGAGTAAAGGAAAGAGTCAGAGATGTGATGCCAAGGTTACATGCACATTGCATATTGCAGATGATCATAAATCCATCTGTTAGAGCTTCAGATTCATTATCAGCGACTCATGCAATGTCAATGAGAGAGATGGAACACTATTCAGTCACCAGCTTGCTCTGATGCACCCGTCTGTCCGTCCCCCACTTGCGTATCCTCCTCTACGCCCACGATCTCCAGGACCGCATCCTCCCAGGGGGTGAGCTGGGCTAATGAGGGTAGCCCTCCTCCTGTCCTGGCTCTTTCCCTTTTATTGTGAGCTCTCTTTTCCTGCAATGAGGGAGACAAGTGGAGTTTGAGTGAGATTGAAGGAGTGAGTGTAGAGAATCCATTGCATAGATGCTTAGAAGGAGACAAAGATGGATTGAGGTGGTGAGACTAAGGGCTCTCCCTGTGTGTTGCAAGTTGTTTTCAAAGCATGACAGTGATAGGTAGTGTGAGGGCTGCATAGTCGAATAGTAAGGTGAATGTGACCATAGAGGGAGAGGGAATGGGTAAGGGTGCATGGATGTCAGTGTCAAGTGGGATGGGATATGGAGGAAGAGGTTGCTAAAGCTGAGTGCTGGTGAGGAGAGGCAATGGGGATCAGATTGAGGGTGAAGGGAAAGTCATACTCACTTTAGCAGTACGTAGAAGGTCATGAAACCTCTTCCTGCACTGGATCCAGGTTCTGCAGGTGAATGATAAGGAGGTGACCTCCTGGGCGATCTGGACCCACACAGCCTTGGTCTGCTGGGGAGGCTTCTTCCTCCCGGAGGAGGGGAAGAGCACCTCCCTGTTGGCTCTTGCTCCATCCACCAAAGCCTGCAGGGCAATGTCATGGAACCTGGGAGCAGACCTGGGCCGTTGGCTGGCCATTCCTGCTGCAGGTGCCTTTAGAATAGAGGTCCAAAAGCTTGGCAGCCTGCAGAGGAAGCAAGGCTTGTTGCAGACCTTAAATGCAGCAGCAATGATGACGTCATCGGAGGCAACTTTCAGACTGGAATAACTCATTGGCCATGGGTTCCCACATGTTGGAACTCAATTGGCCAATTAAGTTAAAATCGCATCATTCATCCACAATAATCTGGAGTCGGGTGGGCAACACGAAATGCGGGTAACACGACCCCAGCCCGCCCCAGTATCAAAATCCAGCCCTTTGAGTCCTCTGCACAACTTGCTTTCCCACCCATCTGTGTATCATCCACAAACTTGGCTACATTACACTCGGTCCCTTCATCCAAGTCATTAATGTAGATTGTAAATAGTTGAGGCCCCAGCACCGATCCCTGTAGCACCCCACTAGTTACCGTTTGCCAACCAGAAAATGACCCATTTATCCCGACTCTCTGCTTTCTGTGAGTTAGCCAATTCTCTATCAATATATTACCCCCAACTCCGTGAACTCTATGTAACTTTTTATGTGGCACCTTATTGAATGCCTTCTGGAAATCCAAATACACCACATCCGCTGGCTCATCTTTGTCCAACCTGCTTGTTACATCCTCAAAGAACTCCAGCAAATTTGTTAAACATGATTTCCCTTTCATAAAACCATGCTGACTCTGCTTGACTGCATTATGATTTTCCAAATGCCCTGCTACTGCTTTCTTAATGAAGGACTCCAGCATTTTCCCAACGACAGATGTTAGGCTAACTGGTCTATAGTTTCCTGCTTTCTGTCTCCCTCCTTTCTTAAATAGGGGTGTTACATTTGCGGTTTTCCAATCCGCTGGGACCTCTCCAGAATCCAGGGAATTTTGGCATCTTGCAACCAATGCATCCACTATCTCTGCAGCCACTTCTTTTAAGACCCTGGGATGCAGACCATCTGGTCCAGGGGACTTGTTTTCTTTTAGTCCCATTATTTTACCAAGTACTTTTTCCTTAGTGATAGTGATTGTCTTTAGATCCCCCCTCCCTGTGGCCCCTTGATTATCCATTATTGGGATGTTGTTAGTGTCTTCTACCATGAAGAGATACAAAATATTTGTTCAGAGTCTCTGCCATTTCCCTGTTCCCCATTATTAATTCCCCAGTCTCATCCTCTAAGGGACCAACGTTTACTTTAGCTACTCTCTTCTTTTTTACATACCTGTAGAAGCTCTTACTATCTGTTTTAATATTTCTTGCCAGTTTACTCTCATAATTCATCTTCTCTCTCTTTATTATTTTTTTAGTCATCCTTTGCTGGTTTTTAAAAATTTCCCAATCCTCTGGCCTCCCACCAATCTTGGCAGCATTGTATGCCTTCGCTTTGAATTTGATATCATCCTTTACTTCCTTAGTTAGCCACGGATGGTGCTCCTATCTCTTAAAAGCTTAAAGTGATAAACGGTTGTTTTTCGGACTGGAGGAAGGTATACAGTGGTGTTCCCCAGGGGTCAGTTCTAGGACCACTGCTTTTCTTGATATATATTAATGACTTGGACGTGGGTGTACAGGGCACAATTTCAAAATTTGCAGATGACACAAATCTTGGAAGTATAGTGAACAGTGAGGAGGAGAGTGATAAACTTCAGGAAGACATAGACAAGCTGGTGAAATTGGTGGACACGTGGCAGGTGAAATTTAATGCAGAAAAGTGTGAAGTGATACATTTTGGTAGAAAGAATGAGGAGATGACAGATAAACTAAATGGTACAATCCTGAAGGGGGTGCACAAACAGAGAGACCGGGGGTGAGGGGGTGTCTGTGTGCACAAATCGTTGAAGGTGGCAGGGCAGGTTGAGAAAGCAGTTAAAAAGGCTTACAGGATCCTGGGCTTCATAAATAGAAATGAGAAGTCGCACAACACCAGGTTATAGTCCAACAGATTTATTTAATTTTACAAGCTTTCGGAGCAGTTCGCTCCTTCGTCAGGTAAGTTAGCAGTGAGAGAATCTCCCAGAATTCACAATTTAAACACAGACAAAATCTATTCACATCTTTCCCTACATCAAAGAGCACAGCCAAGACAATGAGATGTGTCCCAGGGGGTCCAACGTGTCAAACCACCTGCTGGCTGCATATCCTGTCAATTTGTGTAGGTTCTTGTGTTAGTCTTTTTAAAAAAAAACACCTGGGAAGACCGGCCATGATGTCAAGTCACGTTCTGTATCGTGACATGAACCCGATATCGCGATTGAGGCCATCCTCATGAGTGCGGAACTTGGCTATCAGTTTCTGCTCTATGATTTTGCGCTGTCGTGTATCTCGAAGGCCGCCTTGGAGAACGCTTACCCGCAGATCCGAGGCTGAATGCCCCTGGCTGCTGAAGTGTTCCCCGACTGGGAGGCAACCCTCCTGCCTGGCGATTGTTGCGCGGTGTCCGTTCATACGTTGTCTCAGTGTCTGCATGGTCTCGCCGATGTACCATGCTCTGGAGCATCCCTTACTGCAACGTATCAGGTAGACAACGTTGGCCGAGTCACATGAGTATGTACCGTGTACCTGGTGGGTAGTGTCCTCACGTGTGATGATGGTATCTGTGTCCATGATTTGGCATGTCTTGCAGAGGTTGCCGTGGCAGGGTTGTGTGGTGTCTTGGTTGCTGTTCTCCTGAAAGATGGGTAATCTGCTGCGAACGATGGTACTTTTGAGGTTAGGCGGCTGCTTGAAGGCGAGTAGTGGAGGCGTGGGGATGGCCTTAGCAAGGTGTTCGTCGTCATCGATGACATGTTGAAGGCTGCGAAGAACATGGCGTAGTTTTTCCGCTCCGGGGAAGTACTGGACGACGTAGGGTACTCTGTTGGTTGTGTCCCGTGTTCGTCTTCTGAGGAGGGCTATGCGGTTTTTCGCTGTGGCCCGTCGGAACTGTCGATCGACGAGTCGAGCGTCATATCCCGTTCTTACGAGGGCGTCTTTCAGTGTCCGTAGGTGTCCATCGCGTTCCTCCTCGTCTGAGCAGATCCTGTGTATTCGCAGGGCTTGTCCATAGGGGATGGCTTCTTTAACGTGGTTAGGGTGGAAGCTGGAGAAGTGGAGCATCGTGAGGGTGTCCGTGGGCTTACGGTAGAGTGAAGTGCTGAGGTGTCCGTCTTTGATGGAGATTCGTGTGTCCAAGAATGAAACCGATTCTGAGGAGTAGTCCATGGTGAGTTTGATGGTGGGATGGAACCTGTTGATGCTATCGTGTAGTCCTTTCAGTGATCCTTCGCCGTGGGTCCAAAGGAAGAAGATGTCGTCGATGTATCTGGTGTACAGCGTTGGTTGGAGGTCCTGTGCAGCGAAGAAGTCTTGCTCGAACTTGTGCATGAAGATGTTGGCGTATTGGGGTGCGAATTTGGTCCCCATGGCTGTTCCGTGTGTTTGGGTAAAAAAATGGTTGTCGAAGGTGAAGACATTGTGGTCAAGGATGAAGCGGATGAGTTGTAGGATGGCGTCCGGAGATTGGCTGTTGTTGGTGTTGAGTACTGAGGCTGTCGCAGCGATGCCGTCATTGTGGGGGATATTGGTGTAGAGTGCCGATACGTCCATTGTGACGAGGAGTGTTCATGCACAAGTTCGAGAACCAGAGGACACAGATTTAAGGTGATTGGCAAAGGAACCAAAGGCGACGTAAGAAAAACCTTTTTTACGCAGCGAGTGGTTAAGATCTGGAATGCACTGCCTGAAAGGGTGGTGGAGGCAGATTGAATCACGGCTTTCAAAAGGGAGTTGGATAAGTATCTGAAAGAAAGAAATTTGCAGGGCTACGGAAAAGGGCGGGGGAGTGGGACTAGCTGAAGAGCTCTTGCAGAGAGCTGGCACGGGCTCGACGGGCCGAATGGCCTTCTTCCGTGCTGTAACCATTCTATGATTCTATGATTCTAATTTCACTCCTGAAAGGCCTGGCGCTATTTTTTAGACTATGCCCCCTAGTCCTAGATTCCCCAACCAGCGGAAATAGTTTCTCTCTATCCACCCTATCTGTTCCCCTTAATATCTTGAAAACTTCGATCAGATCACCCCTTAACCTTCTAAATTCTAGAGAATACAACCCTAATTTGTGTAATCTCTCCTCATAATTTAACCCTTGAAGTCCGGGTATAATTCTGGTAAACCTACGCTGCACTCCCTCCAAGGCCAATATATTCTTCCTAAGGTGTGGTGCCCAGAACTGCTCACAGTGCTCCAGGTGTGGTCTAACCAGGGTTTTGTATAGCTGCAGCATAACTTCTACCCCCTTATACTCTAGTCCTCTAAATATAAAGTCTAGCATTCCATTAGCCTTTTTGATTATTTTCTGTACCAGTTCATGACATTTTAATGATCGATGTACCTGAACCCCCAAGTCTCTTTGGACCTCCACTGTTTTTAGCTTTTCACCATTTAGAAAGTAACCTGTTCTATCCTTTTTAGGTCCAAAGTGGATGACCTCACATTTGCTTACATTGAAATCCATTTGCCACAGTTTTGCCCAGACACTTAATCTATCAATATCCCTTTGTAATTTTATGCTTTCATCCACACTGCCTACAATGCTGCCTATCTTTGTGCCACCAGCAAATTTGGTTATATGGCTTTCTATGCCATCATCTAAGTCATTAATAAATATTGTGAATAGTTGAGGCCCCAACACAGATCCCTGCAGGACACCACTAGTCACACCCTGCCAATTTGTGTACCTGCCCATTATCCCTACTCTCTGTCTCCTGCCGCTCAGCCAATTTCCTAACCAGGTCAATAATTTGCTTTCAATTTCATGGGTTTCTACCTTAGTTAACAGTCTCTTAATTGCGACTTTATCAAATGCCTTCTGGAAGTCCATATAGATAACATCCATAGACATTCCCCTGTCCACTACTTTAGACATCTCCTCAAAAAATTCAATCAGGTTTGTCAGGCATGACCTACCTTTCACAAATCCATGCTGGCTCTCTCTGGTCAACTGAAAATTTGAGTTCAACAATTTCAAACTAAATGGGATAGATTCAGAACAGATCTAACAGCTCAAAACTGGGCATCCATGAGGCGCTGTGGGCCATCAGCAGCAGCAGAATTGTATTCCACCACAATCTGTAACCTCATGGCCCGGCATATCCCTCACTCTACCATTACCACCAAGCCAGGGGACCAACCCTGGTTCAACAACGAGTGCAGAAGAGCATGCCAGGAGCAGCACCAGGCGTAGCTTAAAATGAGGTGCCAACCTGAGGAAGCTGCAACACAGGACTACATGCATGCTAAAAAGCGGAAGCAGCATGCTATAGACAGGGCTAAGCGATCCCACAATCAACGGATCAGATCAAAGCTCTGCAGTCCTGCCACATCCAGTCATGAATGGTGGTGGACCATTAAACAACTAACGGGAGGAGGAGGCTCCAAGAATATCCCCATCCTCAATGATGGTGGAGCCCAGCACGTGAGTGCAAAAGACAAGGCTGAAGCGCTTGCAACCAACTTCAGCCAGAAGTGCCGAGTGGATGATCCATATCGGCCTACTCCCAAGGTCCCCACCATCACAGAAGCCATTCTTCAGCCAATTCGATTCACTCCACCTGATATCAAGAAACGGCTGAGCGCACTGGATACAGCAAAGGCTATGGGCCCCGACAACATCCCGGCTATTGTGCTGAAGACTTGTGCTCCAGAAGTAGCCGCGCCTCTAGCCAAGCTGTTCCAGTACAGCTACAACACTGGCATCTATCCGACAATGTGGAAAACTGCCCAGGTATGTCCTGTCCACAAAAAGCAGGACAAATCCAACCTGGCCAATTACCGCCCCATCAGTCTACTCTCAATCATCAGCAAAGTGATGGAAGGTGTCATTAACAGTGCTATCAAGTGACACTTACTCACCAATAACCTGCTCACTGATGCCCAGTTTGGGTTTCGCCAAGACCACTCGGCTCCCGACCTCATTACAGCCTTGGTCCAAACATGGACAAAGGAGCTGAATTCCAGAGGTGAGGTGAGAGTGACTGCCCTTGACATCAAGGCAGCATTTGACCGAGTCTGGCATCAAGGAGCCCTAGTAAAACTGAAGTCAATGGGAATCAGGGGGAAAATGCTCTACTGGCTGGAGTCATACCTAGTACAAAGGAAGATGGTTGTGGTGGTTGAAGGTCAATCATCTCAGCTCCAGGACATCGCTGCAGGAGTTCCTCAGGGCAGTGTCCTAGGCCCAACCATCTTCAGCTGCTTCATCAATGACCTTCCCTCCAACATAAGGTCAGAAATGGGGATGTTCGCTGATGACTGCACAGTGTTCAGCGCCATTCGCAACTCCACAGATAATGAAGCAGTCCATGCCCGCATGCAACAAGACCTGGACAACGTCCAGGCTTGGGCTGATATCTGGCAGGTAACATTCGTGCCGCACAAGTGCCAGGCAATGACTATCTCCAACAAGCGAAAGTCTAACCACCTCCCCTTGACATTCAATGGCATTACCATCGCCGAATCCCCCACTATCAACATCCTGGGGGTCACCATTAACCAGAAACTTAACTGGACCAGCCACATAAATACAGTGGCAAGAAGAGCAGGTCAGAGGCTAGGTATTCTGTGGCGAGTGTCTCACCTCCTGACTCCCCAAAGACTTTCCACCATCTACAAGGCACAAGTAAGGAGTATGATGGAATACTCTCCACTTGCCTGGATGAGTACAGCTCCAACAACACTCAAGAAGCTCGACACCATCCAGGACAAAGCAGCCCGCTTGATTGGCACCCCATCCACCACCTTAAACATTCTCTCCCTCCACCACCAGCATACCATGGCTGCAGTGTGTACCATCTACAAGATGCACTGCAGCAACTCGCCAAGGCTTCTTCGGCAGCACCTCCCAAACACGCGACATCTTCCAGCCAGAAGGACAAGGGCAGCAGGCACATGGGAACACCACCACCTCCAAGTTCCCCTCCAAGTCACACACCATCCTGACTTAGAAGTATATCGCCGACCCTTCATCGTCGCTGGGTCAAAATCCTGGAACTCCCTACCTAACAGCATTGTGGGAGTACCATCACCACACGGACTGCAGCAGTTCAAGAAGGCGGCTCACCACCACCTTCTCAAGGGCAATTAGGGATGGGCAATAAATGCTGGCATTGCCAGCGACGCCCTGATCCCATAAACGAATAAAAAAAACTATAACCCCTGCCCCCATTTTTCATGCTGTATGATTTTGCCATTCCCATTTGCAACATTTTATCTTTCCTGCCTCTCACATAAGCACAGTATATTCCTTCAATTCCTTCCTCCCCTCCCACCACCACCCCCCCTGTCTCTGCACCTGCTTAATATCTGTTACATCTCCAGCTTTTTCCAGTTCTGATGAAGGGTCCCAGACCTGAAACGTTAACTCTGTTTCTCTCTCCACGGATGCTGCCTGGCCTGCTGAGTATTTCCAGCATTTTCTGTTGTTATTTCAGATTTCCAGCATCCGCAGTATTTTGCAATTGTATTTTTTGAAAATTTGAGGTGTTCAGTCACCCTATCCTTAATTATAGACTTCAGTAATTTCCCCGACGACAGATGTTAGGCTAACTGGTCTATAATTCCCTGATTTCCCTCTCTCACCATTCTTAAATGGCGGAGTGACATGTGCAGTTTTCCAATCTAAAGGAACGGTTCCTGAATTGAAAGAACTTTGGAAGATTATAGTTAGGGCATCTGCAATGTGCTCACCTACTTAGAGTCATAGGGGGAAAAATTCAGTTGGTTGCGCCTCCCGTTAGCGCCTTAAGAGGGCGCTAATGGGGCGGAAAGCATCTTGCGCCCAGGCGCGGCGATGTTTGCTCCGCTCGCGAAATTAACTGGACATTTTGCGGCGGCGCTAAACACTACCGCCACGATCTCCTGCGCTGGCAGATCGTGACGTCAGTCGAGTGCGCAACGCCGCGGTATCGTCCCGGAGCAGATATTGAGTGGCGCCCCCTGCCTTACCGCCTGACGCTAGCAACGACAGGTTGAGGGGAGCGTTTTGCAGTCATGAAGGAACTGGGGGAGCGCTATTTAAAGGTGACCGCTTCCTGCCTATTGTTGGTGCCATTTTTGAACCACGCATTCTGAGAGAGAGAGAGAGACTTCTGGAGAGATTCAACGCTGTGTGAAGGAGTTTTGGGTACTGAGCAGCACTTTGCAGGTTCATTTTGATTTGCCATTCCTTGTATCAATTTAGAAGAGACTGTTGGGGCTGCACTCTAAGCTCTTTCCCTGGTACTCTCCATTGTTCTTTCCAGCAGATTTGATGTGCAGGTCTCTCCAGGCCGGGATTCAAGGCTGCAATGAGCAGGATGTGGATGGAAAGCAAGATCAACCATCCCCTTTAAGAACTGGCCGGTGCCATTGTGTGTGTGTTCCATTGCTGACTGACATCACATGAGCTTCGCCAGCGCTCTGAGGTAGCGCCTCACTCATCGGCCTTTGCGCCTTAAGGCAGGTGTGAAGCGCCTGATTTAGCGCTCCAATCACCTCCAGGGGCAATAAAATTCAAGTTTGCAGTCGGTGGCGATAATTAACGCCAGGCGCTAATCTTTGCGCCCTGGCCGATAATTGCGCCCCAAATGGGGCGATACTGAATTTCTCCCCCATAGAGCCATAACGGCACAGAAGGAGGCCATTCGGCCCATCGAGTCCGTGCCGGCTCTCTGTAGAGCAATCCAGTCAGTCCCATTCCCCCGCTCTATCCCCGAAGCCCTGCAAGTTTATTTCCCTCAAGTGCCTATCCAGTTTCCCCTTGAAAACATTGAGTGTCTCCGCTTCCACCATTTCTGTCGGCAGCGAGTTCCAGGTCATCACCACTCGCTGCGTAAAAAAGTTTTTCCTCATATACCCCCCTGTATCTCTTGCCCAAAACCTTAAATCTGTGTCCCCTAGTCCTTGTACCATCAGTTAGTGGGAACAGCCTTTCCCCGTCTAGCCTATCCAAACCCGTCATAATCTTGTACACCTCTATCAAATCACCCCTCAACCTCCTTTGCTCTAATGAAAACAAATCCAGCTTCTCGAACCTGTCCTTGTAACTAAGATCCCCCATCCCTGGAACCATTCTGGTAAATCTCCTCTGCACCCTCTCAAGGGCCTTCACATCCTTCCTAAAGTGTGGTGACCAGAACTGGACGCAATACTCCAATTGTGGCCTAACCAGCGCTTTATAAAGGTTCAGCATAACTTCTCTACTTTTGAACTCAATACCTCTATTTATGAAGCCCAAGATCCCATATGCTTTGCTAACCACTCTCTCAATATGTCCCGCCACTTCAGGGACCTATGCACATTAACTGCCAGGTCCCTCTGTCCCTGCACACTCTTTAAAACTGTGCCACTAAATGTATATTGCCTCTCCCTGTTCCTTCTGCCAAAATGCATCACCTCACACGTGTCTGTATTAAATTCCATCTGCCACTTGTCTGCCCATTCTGCTAGCCTTTCTATGTCCTGTTGCAGTCGATTGGTATCATCATCACTGTTTGCCACACCCCCAAGTTTGGTGTCATCGGCAAATTTAGAAATTCTACTCTGTATTCCAATATCCAGGTCATTTATATATATCAAAAAAAGCAGTGGCCCCAGCACTGACCCTTAGGGAACACCGCTGTCTACCACCTCCAGTCTGAAACACAGCCATTTACCACAACTCGCTGTTTTCTGTCTTTAAGCCAATTCCTTATCCAAGCTGCCACTGACCCACCTATTCCATGAGCCTCAATTTTGTTAACCAGCCTTGTTTGTGGTACTTTGTCAAACGCCTTCCTAAAATCCATGTAGACAACATCCATTGCATTCCCTTCATCAATCATCCCTGTTACTTCACCAAAAATTCAATTAGATTAGTCAAACACGATCTGCCTTTTACAAATCCGTGTTGGCTCTCCTTAATTAGCTTAAACCTCTCCAAATGCCCGTTAATGTTTTCCTTGATTATTGTTTCTAAAACTTTACCCACCGTTGATGTTAAACTGACCAGCCTGTAGTTACTAGGATTGTCCTTACACCCTTTCTTGAACAATGGTGTCACATTTGCCACGTTCCGATCCTCAGGAACCTCCCCCGCATCTAGGGAAGATTGGAAAATTATGGCAAGCCCTTCTGCTATCTCCTCCCCCAATTCCCTTAGCAACCTGGGATGCAAGCCATCTGGACCAGGTGACTTATCCACTCTAAGTATCCCCAGCCTTTCTATCAATTTTCAGCCCTTCCATTGCTTCTACCTTTGCAACTTCTACTGATATTTTGTCAGCATCCACCTCCTTAGTAAACACCGATACAAAGTACTCATTGAGTATTCTAGCCTTGCCCTGCGCCTCTATGCATATATCACCTTCTTTGTCTCTAATAGGCCCCACCCCGCCTCTTACTACCCACTTACTGTTTACATTTTTGGGTTCCATTTTATGTTAACCGCCATTCTACTCTCTTTGCCAATCTTATTTTCATCTTCACATCCCCCCTTATTGTATTTGGTCTGGTTCTCCCTTGAAGAATTCACCTGACATTCATCATACACCCTCTTTTTCTGTTTCATCATCTTCTCTATCTCCCTCATCATCCAAGGAGCCCTTGCTTTGTTTCCCTTACCCTTCCCTCTTGTTGGAATGTACCTAGCCTGTACTTGGAACATCTCTTCCTTAAAGATCTCCCATTGTTCCGTTACAGTTTTTCCTGTCAGTCTTTGGTTCCATTTTACCCAGTCTAGATCCTTTCGCATCCCATTGAAGTTAGCCCTATTCCAGTTCCACTCTCGACTGTTCCTTGCTCCTCTCCATTGCTAATCTAAATCTTATGATACGAAGATCACTCGTACCCAAGTGTTCTCCCACAGTTTCCATCCCAGGGTTCCTTTAAAACCCTGGGATGGAAACCATCTGGCCCTGGGGATTTGTCACTCTTTAGTGCCATTATTTTCTTCATTACTGTTGTTTTGCTTATGTTAATTATATTGAGTCCCTGTCCATGATTCAATGTTAGTTTCTTTGGGATTTCCAGCATGCTATCCTCTTCCGCTACTGTAAATACTGATGCAAAGTAAATATTCAACATGTCTGCCATTTCCTTATTATCATTTACAATATCACCATTATCAGTTGTTAAGGGGGCAACGTTGCCCCTGACTACCCTCTTTTTCCTAATATAATTGTAAAAATGCTTTGTGTTGATTTTGATATCCCTTGCAAGTTTCTTTTCATATTCCCTTTTTGTAGCTCTTACGATCTGCTTTGTCACCGTTGCTGTTCTTTGTATCTTTCCCATTCGCCAAGATCTGTTTTTTTTTCATTTTTGTATGCTCTTTAAGGGGGAAATTAAAATATTGAACAGTGTGGAATATGTTAATGCTGCTGGGGAGCAGTGCCTTTCATTCTTTTGGTGGTTTTCCACCCTCTTTCTAAATGATCACTCCACCACAGTCTGAAAGAAAGAACGGGATTCATATAGCGCCTTTCACAACCTCAGGACGTCCCAAAGCGCTTTACAACCTACTTTTGAAGTCACTGTTGTAATGCAGGAAGTGACCATTCTTCACATGTGGGCTGAGATGAAAGACTTGCATTTATATAGTGCTTTTCATGACTATCAGACATCCAAAGTGCTTTACAGCCAATGAAGTACTTTTTGACATGTAGTCACTGTTGTAATGTGGGAAACGCGGCCAATTTGCGCACAGCAAGCTCCCACAAACAGCAATGTGATAATGACCAGATAATCTGTTTTAGATGTTGATTGAGGGATAAATATTGGCCAGGACACCGGGGATAACGCCCCTGCTCTTCTTTGAAATCGTGCCATGGGATCTTTTACATCCACCTGAGAGAGCAGACGGGGCCTCGGTTTAACGTCTCATCTGACATCACCTCCGACATTGCAGCACTCCCTCAGCACTGCACTGGAGTGTCAGCCTAGATTTTTGTGCTCAGGTTTCTGGAGTGGGACTTGAACCACAACCTGGTGTGCATGATGGAGCATTTTGGCAAAGTGTTTGACTGTAGGGACCATAGGATCAGGAGCGGGCACCCTGGCTGTGTTTTATTTAACCCTCCCTATCCCAGAGGAGCCGAGATCAGTTGCAGCCACCGATAGACACAGCGCTCCATTAAATTGTGGGGTCCCAACACGGCTCTCCAGAAAGGATTTCACTCGTACACACCTGTTCCATTCTTAATCTTCTCCTGAAGCTCCACGAAACGTGTGTAATGCTCTTCAAACTGCACCAGTGTAGTGTTCACATAGATATACATGTAACACGAGGGCTCCTCTGACGTGGTGTACACGTAGTGATAATCACCAGCCGGCAGCTGCAACACAAAGCGAGATCCTTTCTGTTATTCCACTGTCATCGCCTTCACAGGAACAGGAACCCTGGCCAATTCCCCCCACCAGCCCAGTGCACTGAGATCAGTTGCAGCATTCATTACCAACGTGCCGACCCAGCAGAGACGAGGGATCGCAGCTGGGATCTTCCTGCACTGTATTGCTCAGTACCACAGTGGGTGGTGCAATTTCCCACTGAGTCATCAAGGAAACTACTGCAGGTATTTGGAAAGGGGGTCAGGGGTGAAAGGAGAGAAGTTCAAATTAGACACTGGCTAACATATAGAATCAGAATAGTACAGCACAGTAGGAGGCCATTTGGCCCATTGAGTCTGCGCCGGCTCTTTCGAAGAGTTAGTCCCACTTCTCCGCTTTTTCCCCATATCACTGACATTTTTTCTCTTTCAAGTATTTATCCAACTCTCTTTTGAAAGCTGCTATTGAATCTGTATCCACCACCCTATCAGGCAGTGCATTCCAAATCCTAACCACTCGTTGTGTAAAAACGATTTTCCTTGTGTCGCCTCTGGTTCTTTTGCCAATCACCTTAAATCTGTGCCCTCTGGTTACCGCCCCATCAGCCATTGGAAACAGTTTTCCTCTATCTACTCTGTCCAGACCCCTCATGATTTTGAACACCTCTATCAAATCTCCTCTCAATCTTCTCTGCTCCAAGGAGAACAAGCCCAGCTTGTCCAGCCTATCCACGTAACTGATGTCCCTCCTCCCTGGAACCATTCTAGTAAATCTCTTCTGTACTCTCTCCAAAGCCTTCACATCCTTCCTAAAGTGTGGTGCCCAGAATTGGACACAATATTCCAGCTGGGGCCAAACGAATATTTTATATAGGTTTAGCATACCATGTTGCTACACTGGGGTTACACATTCTAATTATTAATAACTAGGGCAGGTATTTGTATCACGGTGATATTGTTTGTACATGTCCAGAGTAGACTCAGCTTGAAGCTAGGAGGCACTCTGGGCCTGCACTCCACCCAGTTATACTGTCACCTTGATCATTTTGCCATTACAATAATTCAGAAAAACAAATTCTGCCAACCTGGCATTATCGGGTCTGCAGGATATTTAGCCTCTGACCTGCATCTTGTCTCCCTCCTTCAGGCTGTAGTTTTTCTTCTCGGCCAGAATCTCCACGGCCAACTCCCCCTTCAGCACCTGGATGCTGGTGTTGCCCAGATCCTCGCTCACAAAGTTCTTCAGGTGAAGCCCTTCAAGCACGGAGATTTAGGGGGGAATTTTAACAGCAAAGAGTGAATGGGTTTGGGAGTGGGTGGGTTTGGGAGTGGGTGGGTTTGGGAGTGGGTGGGTTTGGGAGTGGGTGGGTTTGGGAGTGGGTGGGTTTGGGAGTGAGTGGGTGGGTTTGGGAGTGAGTGGGTTTGGGAGTGGGTGGGTTTGGGAGTGGGTGGGTTTGGGAGTGGGTGGGTTTGGGAGTGGGTGGGTGGTTAAATGCACTGAATTGACAGCGTGTCAGGAAGCCGGCTCCAACCCACCGACTTCCGCATTTCATTCGAGCGCGTTCGGCAGCGTGCAAGAAACTCCCTTACCATTTTAAAGCTTCTTAGAGGTAATTAACAGCTTTTTTAACAGGAATTTTCAACTTTCTCTGTGGGTGCATGGGTTTCACGGGCTTCCTGGACCTCGCAAGGCGAGAGCACAGAAGCAATTGAGGGGGCTGAACAAATGACAGGCAAAAATCGCCTGAGTACTGAGACCTCACACCTGCTTCCTTGCCTAAGTGAAAGGCTTTTGCTCACAGCACTTGTTCTGAGAGTTTGCTTTCAGTACTTTGGAGGTGACTTTCACTACATTGGAGGTCATTCTCACCACTTTGGGGGTTTGTGCGTCTGATCTCCACTTTACATCTGCCATCTATCAGATCAGCATGGGTGCCGCTTATGCTGTTTCACCTAGGACCTCAGACGAGGACCAAGGTGAGCACCAACAGCAACAGCACCATGTTGATTTTGCAGTAGTGCTAGAAATGATTAACTGCTCCAAGCTGTGTAACTTGGAGACAATAGCCGAACTGTTGAACCAACAAGAGGCCTAGAGGGGCAGGAAAGCAGAGCAATGAGTAGGAAGTACAACGTCGGTGAAACCCCATCTGGCATAAACAAAGGTCATAGTTGCAACAACAGCTTGCGGTGATAACGGACAAATGCTTTTCCGGTAATAACGGCGGTACCTTAATGTAAAGTGGCATAGGCAACCAATCAGTGACTGTGCACACGGGGCGAAACCCAATCAAATTGTTAAGATGGGTCGTGCACGAGGCTAATCATGTACCTATATTTTGTATAAGAGACTGCTTAAAACTTTCTATCATTGGAGAGAAGCCTGGCTAGACCGATAGCAGGTTGTCTCCCCCACCGGTGTGAATAAAGACTGCTTGAATCTTCGAACGCAGACCTGGTGTCGAGTGTTTATTTCAAATACTCCACGACATGACTATGAAACTACCGGATTATTGTATAAACCCAACTGGTTCACTAATGTCCTTTCGGGAAGGAAACCTGCCGTCCTTACCCGGTCTGGTCTATATGTGACTCCAGACCCACAGCAATGTGGTTGACTCTTATCTGCCCTCTGAAATGGCCTAGAAAGCCACTCAGTTGTACCAAACCGCTACGACAAAGTCAGCACCATGGGAGCACCTTCACCACACGGACTGCAGCAGTTCAAGAAGGTGGCTCATCACCACCTTCTCGAGGGCAATTAGGAATGGGCAACAAATTCCGGCCTTGCCAGCGACGTCCACATCCCATGAATGAATAAAAATAAAATTATGTAGGTGTGTGCAAAATTCCCAGGGAGCTGCCATGATGCATTTGTCTTGTGCTAGTCCACCCTCCCTGACCTCATTGCACCTCCGAACAGACGTACCGGCTGGCTGCTTGGAGACAAGGCTATCCACTTAAGACGTGGTTGATGACACCCGTGAGGAGCCCAAGCAATGAGTCCCAAGAGCGCTACAATCAAAGCCATATGACGACGAGTTGCGTCATTGAGCAAGCAATCGGGATGCTGAAGATGCGCTTCAGGTGCCTCGACAAATCTGGAGGCGCCCTTCAATACGCACCAGCCAGGGTCTCCAGAATGATCGTGGCTTGCTGCGTTCGGCCTAACATAGCACAGCAGCAAGGATTGGAGCAGCAGGAGGAGCAAGGCACAGAGCACATTGCCTCTTCTTAGGAGGAAGAGGAGGAGGAAGAACGTCATGTGGCCATGACACCAGCAGCGGCGCACATTGCTGCCCGGGATGGATTCTTCATGGCAAGATTTAGGATTTAGTTAGGATGCACCACTGTACCCATCTGGCAGCCACATGCTGAACCAACTTGCCCTACCTCCCCTAGCACAAAGCAGTCCTGCAATCAACAAAGCATCCCTTTCACAGACAGCCATTGCTCAGATTTAAGTCTTGTCTTACCTTTCATCAGAACTGAGAAGGGCAGTTGCCAGGCTGCAGGCAAAAATGGGCAAGACTTTTTAATATGTGGCTCAAAACTTAGACATTAACTTATCAGTGTAACATGTCTAACACACCCATGTGCATACCCTTGTGCAACTACTAATCTTTCATCTTCCTTTGCCTACAACTCCTACGTCATGCAACCTCTGTGGCTTCAGCAGAGGTAGAGGCAGGCTGCTCACTTCCCTGCTCTTAGCCGACGTCCTCTGGGTTTTGGAGCCCGTGAGGGCCCCGCCAAAGACTGCTTCACTGGCACCTGTGCAGGCCATCGGGACACGAGGTAGCATGTGGGGCACGAACTCTGGGGCGGGGGTGGGGCAACGGGTGAGAAGTGGAAGCGCTTCGAGCAGAGTCCCCACTTCCATGTCTCCCTTCTCCATCTCCCCTCTCATGGCCCACCCGCACTTCCCTGCTAGCAATGAGCCAGAGAGCACTTGGCTGCACATGGGTGGGGCGCTGAACGGCCACGGCTAGGTTTCGATCTATCCCAGTTAAGGTGGCATTCAGAGTGTGCATGTCATTGGTGAGGGCCAGCATGCACTCGTGTGACTGCAACGTTTGATGCTCCACGCAGGTGGTCACTCTTTCCATGGACGAACACATCATAGCTAAGGCCTGCGACATCATGCCACTCATGCGCAAGATGGACTCCTCCATTCTCTCTGCAAGCATGCACAGTGCGGCAGGAAATCCTGCCAGAGTCTCACACATTTTTTGCTGCTGCTCCAGAATCATCCTCTTTGTCGACGGCCCCCGAGATTCAGCATCTACATCCAGCTGAGCAGAGCTTGGAGTGTCCTGCGCCCTCTGACGAGGACTCTCCGCTGCTGTCCCTGTCTCCACCATTTGCTCTTGCTCACATGTGATGTGTGAGACACCAGGTGACAACACAACTAACTGTGTTGCTGCTCCCACTGATGTGTGTGTATCTGTGCTGGTACATGGTGTGCATGAGTCAAGGGACTGTGCACCCTCAGAGTGAGTGACCTCCTCTGAGGAGTCATCTTCCTCCTTCGGCACCACCTCCTCTGGGCACTTGATGGGCCTGTGAGAGATTAAAGATATGAATTAGAACTGTCATGGTAAGAATGTTTTAAGTTAACATTATGCACATGAACATATTTCACTGGCTGCTAACACAAGTCAACATGAGTGACTGTTGGATGCCATGTGGCTGTGTGATATATACTTCTGTCACCAGGTAGCTGGGAGGTCCCCATCTCTCCATCACCGACCGCCAGGCACGCCAACACTCTGCTTCTCTCAAGAGCATCCTCCTCTGCAGCTGTTAGCGTGGTGATGACTGGAGGGCCACCTCCGGGTCCCTGCCTCTCCCTGGTGTTCTGGGCTCTCTTCTCCTGCAAGGAGGGAAACCTTTGAGTGAGAGTCATGGAATGAGTGGAACGGATGAATGGACAACAACTGTTGAGGGTGACTATGAGGGAGAGGCATGACATTGCAATAAGATGAGGGTGTGTGTCAGTGGTGGATGTGAGGAAGTGCATAGAGAGAGGGATGGGTGCACCTGTAAGGTACATTGGTGTGAGGAGTGATGTGCAGGAATAGGCTTGGGAAGGCAGAGTGAGGGGGTTGGGGGTGAGATGCACATCAGGATGTACTCACCTTTCCTGCCCTCATGAGGTCATTGTAGCACTTCCTGCACTGTATCCAGGAGCATGGCACCACATTCCTGCTGCTCACCTCCTCTGCGCTCTCCAGCCACGCTCTCTTGGTCATTGAGGCTGACTTCGTCCTCCGTCAGCAGGGAATAATATTTCCCTGCGGGCCCTTACACTTCGCACCATCAGGTCTAGGGACGCATCAGTGAAGCGAGGCGCAGCCTTGGGATGTTGAGACTCCATTCTATACAGCTTGATATATTTCTGCCACCTCCACAATCCTTTGCGGTGTTTCTTTAAATACCTCAGCTGAAATAGATCCATGTGTGTCATCATCACGCCCGCTCCCTCGAATTGATCGGGAAACCCGGAACTCAGATACAAATGCAGTGGCTAGGTTAAAAAGCCACTGACTGACGCGCTGCAGCTACTTCCAGCTTTCCCGTGTACTACTGGACCCACTCCCAGTACGTGGGCAGGTAAATATTCCGGCCTTAGAGTCAGCTGCAATCAGCTGGTTAAAGAGCTGCAGGGACCCCAGCTCCCAACCTTGACAAAGAATGTACAGCAAATTCTGCCCTGGTCTATGTTCCACACGAGCCTCCTCCCACCCTCTTAGAAAACATAGAAAACATAGAAGATAGGAGCAGGAGTAGGCCATTCGGCCCCTCGAGCTTGCTCCACCATTCGATGAGATCATGGCTGATCATCGAAACTCAGTACCCTGTTCTTGCCTTCTCCCCATATCCCTTGATACCTTTAGCTTTAAGAAATATATCTAACTCATTCTTGAATATATTTAATGACTTGGCCTCAACTACCTTCTGCGGTAGAGAATTCCACAGGTTCACCACTCTCTGGGTGAAGAAATTCTTCCTCATTTCTGTCCTAAATGGCTTACCCGTTATCCTTAGATTATGACCCCTGGTTCTGGACTCTCCGACCATCGTGAACATTCTTCCTGCATCTAGTTTGTCCAGACCTGTCAGAATTTTATATGTTTCGATGAGATCCCCTCTCATTCTTCTATACTCCAGCGAGTATAAGCCCAATCGACCCAATCTCTCCTCATATGTCATTCCTGCCATCCCAGGTATCAGCCTTGTGAATCTTCGCTGAACTCCTTCCATGGCAAGAACATCCTTCCTCAGATAAGGCGACCAAAACTGCACACAGTACTCAAGGTGTGGTCTCACCAAGGCCCTGTACAACTGCAGCAGGACATCCCTGTTCCTATACTCAAACCCTTTCGCTATGAAGGCCAACATACCATTTGCCTTCTTCACCGCCTGCTGCACCTGCATGCTTACTTTCAGCGACTGGTGCACAAGGACACCCAGGTCTCGTTGCACTTCCCCTTCTCCCAATCTATTGCCATTCAGATAATAGTCTGCCTTTCTGTTTTTGACACCAAAGTGGATAACCTCGCACTTATCCACATTATATTGCATCTGCCACGCTTCTGCCCACTCACCCAACCTGTCCAAATCATCCTGGAGTTTCTCGGTATCCTCCTCGCAGCACACACTCCCACCCAGCTTTGTGTCATCTGCAAACTTGGAGATATTACATTTAGTTCCCTTATCTAGATCATTAATGTATATTGTGAATAGCTGGGGTCCAAGGACCGATCCCTGCGGTACCCCACTAGTCACTGCTTGCCACTCGGAAAAAGACCCATTAATTCCTACTCTCTGCTTTCTGTCCACCAACCAGTTCTCTATCCAAGTCAATACCTTGCCCCCAATCCCATGTGCCTTAACTTTACACACTAATCTCTTATGCGGGACCTTATCGAAAGCCTTTTGAAAGTCCAAATACACCACATCTACTGGTTCTCCCTTATCTATTTTCCCAGTTACATCCTCAAAAAATTCCAGTAGATTAGTCAAGCACGATTTACCTTTTGTAAATCCATGTTGACTTTGTCCGATCCTGTCACTGTTTTTCAAGTGCTCAGCTATTACATCCTTTATAATGGACTCTAGCATTTTCCCCAATACCGATGTCAGGCTTACCGGTCTGTAATTCCCCGCTTTCTCTCTACCACCCTTTTTGAATAGTGGGGTAACATTAGCTACCCTCCAATCCATGGGTACAGTTCCAGATTCCATCGAATGTTGGAAGATGATCAGCAATGCATCTACTATTTCTAGGGCCACTTCCTTAAGTACCCTAGGATGTAGATTATCAGGCCCTGGGGATTTATCAGCCTTCAATCCTGTCAATTTCCCTAACACCATTTCCCTGCAAATACTGATTTCTTTCAGTTCCTCCCTTTCATCAGACCGTATGTTCTCCAACATCTCTGGGAGGTTATTTGTGTCCTCCTTTGTGAAGACAGAACCAAAATATGCATTTAATTGGTCTGCCATTTCTTTGTTCCCCATTATAACTTCCCCCGCTTCTGACTGCAAGGGACCTACACTTGATTTCACTAATCTTTTTCTCTTCACATATCTATAAAAGCTCTTACAGTCAGTTTTTATGTTCCCAGCAAGCTTACTTTCATATTCTATTTTCCCCTTCTTAATTAATCCCTTTGTCCTCCTTTGTTGAATCCTAAACTGCTCCCAATCCTCAGGGCTACCGCTTTTTCTGGCCAATTTATATGTCCTCTCCTTGGATCTTATGCTATCCCTAATTTCCCTTGTTAGCCACGGTTGAGTCACCCTTTTTGTTTTATTCTTATGCCACACTGGGATGAACAAATTCTGTAGTTCATCCATGCAGTCTTTGAATGTTTGCCATTGCCTCTTCATCTAACATGTTGGAGGCCGGAATAATGTTGCTGTGGAGCCGGCAAACGAGTGGACTTTCACGGCTTGGGAATCTCGTACTGCTGAGGCTTTTTCTCCGCAGCGCTGTTGGAAGGTCAGGGATTTCTTTTCCCTCCTCTCTTAAAGGCTCCAACTCTTGCTTGGGGGGGTGGAAGAGCAGCTCCACTCATCATAGTTTATTAGGCTAATTTACCATTGCAGCCTAGACCGATCCCGTTCTTTCCTGGGGAGCACACTGTCCAGCGGGGATTGCTGTGTAGTGAGCAGCAGTGCGAGCTCTGTTACATGGAGCCACTGGGGGAAGTGAGTGATTTACTTGTGTTCCAGTTACAGTCTGCTTATTCTGTCCAAGTTCCAGGGATTTCCTTTGTTGTTTTTAAAAACTCTCCCCCCCTCCCCCATTCCTATTTTGTGATTTACCTGGAAAATCCGCAATGAAAACCACATCCGTCCGATTATCCAACATTTTCTCGATTTCGTCAAACTTCGACCTCCAGGGTGAGAGGTCAACCAGCAGTGGCATCAGCCATGATGTCTTTTTAAAGGGAGACCACTCGGCCGTTACAACATCGACCCGCGGGTCAAACAGCCTAGAAACAAGAATTCAGAGTCAGCTAAACAGAAGCTATTCTCAAGCAGTTAACCGAGAGCTAAGGGACAGCCAGAGCGCAGTGCTGCGGGTCAGACAGTGGCCTCCTCACTGTGACTACTGGACAAATAGACTGGAGATTTGTGGGGTTCAAACATTCAGGACAGAACAAGCACAAGGTCATATCACAGCACCCCTCTGCTGCCCGCGGACAATAGTGAACAGCAAGGGCCGCACTAGAGTCATCGAGTTATACAGCACAGAAAGAGGCCCTTCGGCCCATCGTGTCCACGCCGGCCATCAAGCCCTGTCTATTCTAATCCCATTTTCCAGCACTTGGTCCGTAGCCTTGTATGTTATGGCGTTTCAAGTGCTCATCTAAATGCTTCTTGAATGTTGAGGGTTCCTGCCTCTACCACCCTTTCAGGCAGTGAGTTCCAGATTCCAACCACCCTCTGGGTGAAAGTTTTTCCTCAAATCCCCTCTAAACCTCCTGCCCCTTACCTTGAAACTATGCCCCCTGGTTATTGACCCCTCTACGAAGGGGAAAAGTTCCTATCTACCCTATCTATGCCCCTCATAATTTTGTACACCTCAATCAGGTCCCCCCTCAGCCTTCTCTGCTCCAAGGAAAAGAACTCCAGCCTGTCCAGTCTCTCTTCATAGCTGAAGCACTCCAGCCCAGGTAACATCCTGGTGAATCTCCTCTGCACCCTCTCCAATGCAATCACATCCTTCCTATAGTGTGGCGACCAGAACTGCACACAGTATTCCAGCTGTGGCCTAACTAGTGTTTTGTACAGCTCCATCATAACCTCCCTGCTCTTATATTCTATGCCTCGGCTAATGAAGGCAAGTATCCCATATGCCTTTTTAACCACCTTATCGACCTGTCCTGCTGCCTTCAGGGATCTATGTACATGCACACCAAGGTCCCTCTGATCCTCTGTCCTTCCTAGGGTCCTACCATTCATTGGCCCAAAAATTCATCGTGGTGCGCGAGAGTACGCACTGCGTACTCTCGCGTATTCCCTCTGCAATTGCCGGTTTTCTGCATGCCCTGCGCATGCGCTGAAAACCGGCAATTGCTCTTTTGAAAAGGGGGCGGTTCCTCGGTGCATCGCGTGCGCGCTACAGGCTGCGCGCACGCTGTGCACTTCATGCTTTGGACGCGCAGGTAAGTACTGAAGATTTTAGAAATGTAAAAAGGAGGAGTAAGACCCACTTTTAACAAGGTAAGTAGTGAATTAAGTATTTTTTTGAATTTTTTTTTACAGGTATATCTTTTTTAGAGACTTTAAAGACAGGTAAGTTTATTTTTATAACTTTTTAAAAGATTTTAAATTTTTTCAAAAATTTAATTTTTTATTTAAAATGGTTAATTTATTTAACTATACTTATTTTATTAATGTGATGGTTTTTTTTTAATTTAATTGAGGTTTAGCTGTTATTTTGGGGGGGTGTAAGATTCATAGATTTCACAGCACGTCTGTGAAACTTATGAATGGAAGATGGTGTGCTGCCATTGGCTCTAACTGAGTCACGTGATCCCACAGCTCGCACGAATTCACTACGCCGGTGGGATACGCAAGCACTGCCCAGCAGCTGTCCAGAACATCAAGTTCGTGCGAGCTGGATCTGAAAAAGCACAAGCGAGGTGAGACATCGCGGGGAAGGCTTACCCCCGCGGGAACAGAGCGAGATCAATTTCTGGGCCATTGTGTATTCCCTTGCCTTGTTAGTCCTCCCAAAATGCATCACCTCACACTTTTCAGGGTTAAATTCCATTTGCCACTGTTCTGCCCATCTAACCAACCCGTCTATATCGTCCTGTAACCTGAGGCTTCCCTCCTCGCTATTTACCACTCCACCAATTTTCATGTCATCTGCGAACTTACTGATCATACCTCCTACATTCATATCTAAATCATTAATGTACACTACAAACAGCAAGGGACCCAGCACCGATCCCTGCGGTACACCACTGGACACAGGCTTCCAGTCACAAAAACAACCTTCGACCATCACCCTCCGCCTCCTGCCACTAAGCCAATTTTGGATCCAATGTGCCAAGTTGCCCTGGATCCCATGGGCTCTTACCTTCTTGAACAGTCTCCCATGCGGGACTTTGTCAAAAGCCTTACTGAAGTCCATGTAGACCACATCAACTGCACTACCCTCATCCACACACCTAGTCATCCCCTCAAAAAATTCAATCAAATTGGTCAGACATGATCTCCCCCTGACAAAGCCATGCTGACTATCCTTGATTAATCCTTGCCTCTCCAATTGGAGACTAATTCTGTCCCTCAGAATTTTTTCCAATAATTTCCCTACCACTGATGTTAGGCTCACTGGCCTGTAATTCCCTGGTTTATCCCCACTACCCTTCTTGAACAATGGTACTACGTTAGCTGTCCTCCAGTCCTCTGGCACCTCCCCTGTGGCCAGAGAGGTTCTGAAAATTTGTGTCAGAGCCCCTGCAATCGCCTCCCTTGTGCACTAACACTGCACATGTGGCTCGGCTGGTGAAGGCACAGCAAGTGGCGTAGCTGTACAGGGAAGAAAGGCCCCAGGTTCGATGCCCAGGCTGGGCTGAAGCAGCAACTGGATGGGGATCAGGAGGCCCGAGGCCAGCTTCACCTGCACCGTCATTCTGGCTGAGATCAGGCAGCTGAGAATGGGCCAGGGGCCGAGTCGGAGAGCTTCCTCGTCTGCAGGATTCAGTACCACACCGTGCTGTGCATTCACTCACTGAGACCCTTAAAGATTAACGATTATGGCTGGGGTAAAACGGGTGATAGCGAATCACCAGCCTGCTTTACTGCCACCTGGTTTTCTCTTCTGTGACTTCAATGACGATTTGCTATGACCTGTTTTTCACCCGATGATAAAAGTTAAAATCACCGCCGACATTTCTCAGTGAGAACTTATGCCCAGTCCCGAAACAAGTCTGTGTCATTTCTGCTCTCACCGCTGCTGAAACCTGTCATTTATAGACACCCAGATATCAAAGTAGATCTCGGGATCAGAGATGTTGTATCGCTGCAGTTTTTGGACAAGGCAGCTGGAATACTGCTTCAACATGTCCGCATGGTCCTTCCAACGCCGGCTCTGGGTCCACACCTGCACAGGAGGAACAGACAGCGTTTGCAGTCACGTAGTTTAGCAGTGAGAGTGCAGACACCCCCTGGCTTCGCACAACACAAAATAACAACAAGAGCTCCCTGCAAATGGCAAGTGGGTAAAGTCACCACCAGGTGTACACTAGACCATAGAGACCAGGAAGGTGGCAGCAGTGATTCTTGGGGCTCGATTTTGCCAGGCCCGAGGAGGCGGGATTGGAGGCGTGTGAGGTGGTAAAAGCGCAAAAAATGGCGGGCGGGCCCGATCCCTCCTCCGTCCCGCGTCCGAGCAATTTTCTCAAATGCGTGTTTTCTGACTCCGTTTCCATCCCGCCTTCAAGAGGCGGGATAGGCCCTTAAGGCCCTTAAGAACCAGTTAACTCTCTCTATAATCCCATTTTGAGAGGCCTTTCTGATTTTACCACTTTTCCCACGTCCTGCACATCTCCTCTGGAACACGCCAGTTAATCCTGGCGGCCTCACAAGTGGATTGCTTACTAACAGCTGCAGCTCCACCATTAAAAAGGAGTTTTCAGCAATCATCATTTGCAGGTGGCAGAACTTTGTTGTCTCAGGTCTGGGGGAACTTTTAGCAGGCATACCCATTGTTGTGGAAGTTTGGAGCCTGACACCCATCTCCAGTGTGACCTCCTGGGAAACCCCTCTCCCCACCTTGACTGAGCACTTCCTCAACTGAGGCATATACCAGAAGCATGGGAACCATTTATTTCCTTTCCTCCTGGACATCAGATTCAGACGAAGACCAGCCGTGGCAGCAGCAGAACCATGAACAACAGCAACACCAACAGCAGCAGCAACAACAGGAGCGGCAAGCTGCTGCTCACCCACCTGAAGCTGCACAGGCCAGAAGGTGCCAGCGCGAGACCACATTGCTGCCCGGGATGCAAGGGACGCACTCATCTTGGCCAGATTTGCTTAGCCTGCACAATCAAACAATTTTGCCTCGCACCTTCTTATCAGACCATCGACAATGGCCAAGAACCTGCGGATTCCTATCACTCTGACCACAATACTGACAATTGCAAGTCACCCTAAGCCCTCAATGTGGAAGTCCCATTAGCGAAATGACACAGGCCACAACTGCAACAGTTTGCCATCAGAATTTTTTATGACAATCAGCAACTGATGGCTTTTCAAAATTAAACACAACATTACACCCAAGTGACTATGGTAGCCAGCCTTACCATGGAGGTAGCCAGCCTTACCATGGAGGTAGCCATCCTTTCCAAGGAGCCATCCTTTCCAAGGAGGTTGCCATCCTTTCCATGGTGATGCGTTCATGTGCTAATGCCTCCACAAAGGCTCTGCTCATGTTAGCGATGGACTCCTTCATTCGCTCCACACTTGCAGCGACCCTGGAGACAAAACCTGCCAGAGACTCCTGCACCTGTTCCTGGAGTTCCAGCACCGCTCTCCTTCTGGACGGACCCGGAGGCACAGGGTCGACATGCAGTGGAGCCGAGCTGGGAGCGTCCTCTCCACTGCGACGAAGACTCTCCACTGCTGTCCCTGTCTCCAGCATCTGCTGATGCTCGCTTGTGAGCTGTGATACACCAGGTAACAACTCTACTCTATGTCCCGAAGGTCCCACCGAGGTGTGAGTGTCTGCGCTGGTGCAGGGTGCGCTTAATTCTGCTGACGGAGCGTCCTCAGAGGTTGCAGCTTCCTCTGAGGAGTCTGGATGCTCAGGCCCTTTCTCCTGGACAGTGGGGACGGGGGCTCTCGATGGTCCTGTGGGGGAGTAAAGGAAAGAGTTAGAGATGTGAGGTAAAGGTTGCATGCACATTGAATTGTGCAGATGATCATAATTCAATCTGTTAGAGCATCAGAATCATTATCAGTCACTCATGCAATGTCAATGAGAGAGATGTCAAACTATTCTGTCACCAGCTTGCTGTGATGCGCCCGCCTGTCCGTCCCCCACTTGGGAATCCTCCTCGATCCCGGCAATTTCCAGGGCCGCCTCCTCGAGGTGGTGAGCTGGGCTACTGAGGATGGCCCTCCTCCTGTCCTCGCTCTTTCCCTATTATTGTGGGCTCTCTTTTCCTGCAATGAGGGACACAAGTGGAGTTTGAGTGAGAATGAAGGAGTGAGTGTAGAGAATCCATAGCATAGATGCTTAGAAGAAGACAAAGGGCTCTCCCTGTGTGTTGTAAGTTGTTGTCATTGCGTCACAGTGATAGGGAGTGTGAGGGCTGCATGGTCGAATAGTTAAGTGAATGTGACCATAGAGAGAGAGGGAATGGGTAAGGGTGCAGGAATGTCAGTGTCAAGTGGGATGTGGAGGAAGAGGTTGGCAAAGCAGAGTGCTGGTGAGGAGAGGCGATGGGGATCAGATTGAGGGTGATGGGAAAGTCATACTCACTTTTCCTGTGCGGAGAAAGTCATGAAACCTTTTCCTGCACTGCAGCCAGGTTCTGCGGCACATAGAGATGGCATTGACCTCCTGGGCCACTTGCAGCCACACAGCTTTAGTCTGTTGTGGTGGCTTTTTTCTCCCTGAGGAAGGGAAGAGCACCTCCTTATTAGATCTTGCTCCCTGCACCAGAGCTTGGAGGGAGGACTCATCAAAGCGAGGTGCACACTTTTGCTTGCTGGTGGACATGGTCGGTAAATGAAGTCCTTCATACAATGTCCAAAGCATTTCCAGTCTCCAGCAGAAGCAAGGCTGCTTTCAGGCCTTAAATCCAGCAGCACTGATGGCGTCATCGAAGGCGACTTTCAGGATGGAAAGACTAATTGGGCCAGGTGTTTCCACACGCTGGAAATCAAGTGCCCAATTCGGGGAAAATCGCACTTTTTTCCCACTTCACATCGGAGTCGGGGTCCTGACACAAAAACCACCTGACACGCCCCAGCCCGACCCCAATGGCAAAATCAAGCCCTTGGACTCTGTGGAGTTTATCAGCCAGGCACCAGTGTAGGTGGCGAAACTGGCCTCAGTGCCTCGGAAACTAGGGAGGGGGAAAGAAGAAAATTAAAAATCAGCCAGAGTCCCGCTCTGGATCACTATCCAGGGACATTGGACAAGGACACGACTGGACAAGGCTTGAGAAAGCAAGAATGAACTTGCATTTATACAGCACCTTTACTATCCTCAGGACGTCACAAAGCTTCACAGCAAATGGAACACTTTTGCAGTGTAATCAAGAGTAGGCGAGAGTGTTGGGTCTGAGTGAAGTGGACAGTCTCAGACAGGAAGGTGGCTGTTTAGCTGTACCCAGCAAGAGCCAATGCTTTCAGCATGAGGGGAGAAAAATGGAAAAAGTAAACCCTGTAAAACACGGACACTGCACAATACAGATGTTGGTAAAGGAACAGCTCCTTCACCCACTCAGGGTGGGAGCTGCCAGTTGGGTTCAGGGCTTTGACAACATTGTAACTCACACCGGGATTTAGGTAGCCGATCTCTCCAGTTACTCCATCCTTATAGGTTATCTTGACGTGTAGGTGCGATCTGGAGTGAACCATCATGTCCCAGGAATATCCGTACAGTCCGTTGGTCCAGTTATTGTATCCCTGCAGGAAGAAGGAGCAATCAGTTCATCCTACTTTTAACTTTAGCTTTAGTTTGACTTTTTGCTGCTGTAAATGTTGTGCTCCAGGTGAGTGAGTTAATATTCGAGCAAAGTTTGCTGGAAAATTGACATAAAAATAGAAACTGAAGATGCTGGAATGCACTGAAGTGACTAAACCCAAAACATTAACCTGCCTTTTCTCGTTCAGACAGTTTAAGAACATAAGAAATAGGAGCAGGAGTTGGCCATTCGGCCTTCGAGCCTGCTCCGCCATTCAATGAGATCATGGCTGATCTTCTGCCTCAACTCCATTCACCGGCCCTATTGCCATATCCCTTGATGCCCTTACTAGTCAGAAATCTATCGACTTCTGTTTTGAATATACCAAATGACTGAGCCTCCACAGCCCTCTGGGGTAGAGAATTCCAAAGATTCACCACCCTCTGTGTGAAGAAATTTCTTCTCATCTCAGTCCTGAATGGCCTACCCTTTATCCTGAGGCTGTGGCCCCTGGTTCTAGACTCCCCAGCCAAGGGAAACATTCTCCCAGCATCCACCCTATCAAGCCCTGTAATAATTTTGTATGCTTCAATGAGATCCCCACTCATTCTTCTGAATTCAAGAGTATACAGGCCTAGTTTACTCAATCTCTTCTCATACGACAGTCCCGCCATCCCAGGAATCAATCTCGTGAACCTTCGTTGCACTCCCTCTATGGCAAGTATATCCTTCCTTAGGTAAGGAGACCAAAGTTGTACACAGTACTCCAGGTGTGGTCTCACCAAGGCCCTATATAATTGGAGTAAGACTTCTTTACTCCTGTACTCAAATCCTCTTGTAATGAAGGCCAGCATACCATTTGCCTTCCTAATGGCTTGCTGCACTTGCACATTCACTCTCAGTGACTCATGTACAAGGACACCCAGGTCCCTTTGAGCATCTGCATTCCCCAATCTTTCACCATTTAGGAAATACTCTGCCTTTCTGCTTTTTCTACCAAAGTGGATAACTTCACATTTATCCACATTATAATCCATCTGCCATGTTCTCGCCCACTCACTGAGCCTGTCGAGATCCCCTTGAAGCCTCTTCACATCCTCTTCGCAACTGACACTGCCACCTAGCTTTGTGTCATCAGCAAATTTGGAAATGTTACATTTAGTCCCCTCATCCAAATCATTGATATAGATTGTGAATAGCTGGGGCCCAAGCACCGATCCTTGCGGTACCCCGCTAGTCACAGCCTGCCATCCTGAAAAAGGCCCGTTTATCCCTACTCTTTGTTTTCTGTCTGTTAACCAATTCTCAATCCATGCTAGTATATTACCTCCAATTCCATGTGCCCTAACTTTGTTCACCAACCTTTTGTGTGGGACCTTATCGAAGGCCTTCTGAAAATCCAAATACAACACATCTACCGGTTCCCCTTTGTCTACTCCACTAGTTACATCCTCAAAGAACTCCAATAGGTTTGTCAAACAGGACTTCCCTTTCATAAATCCATGTTGACTCTGCCCAATCTTACTATTAGTTTCTAAGGGGGAAAAATTCGGTTGATTTGCGCCTCCCGTTAGCGCCTTATGAGGGCGCTAATGGGGCGCGGCGATGTTTGCGCCGCTCACGAAATGATGAGACATTTTGCGGCGGCGTTAAACACTACCGCTACGATCTCCTGCGCCCGCAGATCGTGACATCAATCGAGCGTGCAACGCCCCGGTAGCGCCCCGGACTGGATATTGAGTGGCGCCCCCTGTCTTACCACCTGCCGCTAGCAACAACAGGTTGAGGGGAGCGTTTTGCAGTCAGGAAGGGACTGGGGGAGCGCTATTTAAAGGCGACCGCTTCCTGCCTTTTTTTGTGGGCGAAATTTTTTCACCACGCATTCTGAGTGAGAGAGAGAGACACTGCAGGAGATATTCAAAGCTGTGTTGAGGAGTTTTGGGTACTGAGCAGCACCTTGCAGGTTCTTTTTTATTTGATCTTCCTTGCATGGATTTAGAAGAGACTGAGGGGGATGCACTCTGAGCTCTTTCCCTGGGCCTCTCCATTGTTCTTTCCAACAGTTTTGATGTGCAGGTCTCTCCAGGCCTAGATTCAAGACTGCAATGAGCAGGGTGTGGATGGAGAGCAAGATCGACCCTCCCCTTTAAGAACTGGCCGGCACCAGTGTGTCTGTGTTCCATTGCTGACTGACATCACGAGCTTCGCCAGCGCTCTGAGTTAGCGCCTCGCTCCTCGGCCTTTGTGCCTTAAGACAGGTGTGCAGCGCCTGATTTAGCGCTCCAATCACCTCTAGGGGCGATAAAAGCCAAGTTTGCAGTCTGAGGCGATAATTAGCACCAGGCGCTAAACTTTGCGCCCGGCCGATAATTGCGCCCCAAACAGGGCGATACTGAATATCTCCCCCTAAGTGCCCAGTTATTGCATCCTTTATAATAGATTTCAGCATTTTCCCAACTACTGATGTGAGGCTAACAGGTCTGTAGTTCCCCATTTAGTGTAATTCCAGCAATTTCTGTTTGTTATATTGGTGCACAAATCATGTCTGGAAAACTATGTGCAGCTGGCTTCATCCACCGGGACACACTGCGTGGAGAGGTGGCGAGGGAGTACATAGGGCCCTGTGCAGCTGAATGATTGTGTCCATCTTTGGCTAGAAACCTTCCATATGATTTAGTATCAAACTTCCAAAAGGCGTTTGATAAAGTGCCACATAATAGGCTTGCCAGCAATGTTGAAGCCCATGAAATAAAAGGGACAGTGGCAGCATGGATATGAAATTAGCTAAGTGACAGAAAACTGAGAGTAGTGGTGAACGATTGTTTTTCGGACTGGATACAGTGGTGTTCCCCAGGGGTCGGTACTAGGCCCACTGCTTTTCTTGATATATATTAATGATTTGGACACAGGTGTACAAAATTTTGTGGATGACACAAAACTTGGAAGTATAGTGAACAGTGAGGAGGATAGTGATAGACTTCAAGAGGACATAGACAGGCTGGTGAAATGGGCGGATACGTGGCAGATGAAATTTAAGGCTGAAAAGTGCAAAGTGATACATTTTGGTAGGAAGAACGAGGGGAGGCAATAGAAACTAAAGGGTACAATCCTAAAGCGGGTGCATGAACAGAGAGACTTGGGGGGTATATGTACACAAATCGTTGAAGGTGGCAGGGCAGGTTGAGAAAGCAGTTAAAAAAGCGTATGGGATCCTGGGCTTTATAAATAGAGGCATAGAGTACAAAAGAAAGGAAATTATGATGAACCTTTATAAAACACTGGTTCGGCCACAACTGGAGTATTGTGTCCAATTCTGGGCACCGCACTTTAGGAAGGATGTGAAGGCTTTAGAGAGGGTGCAGAAAAGATTTACAAGAATGGTTCCAGGGATGAGGGACTTCAGTTACATGGATAGACTGGAGAAGCTGGGCTTGTTCTCCTTAGAGCAGCGAAGATTGAGAGGAGATTTGATAGAGGTGTTCAAAATCATGAGGGGTCTGGACAGAGTAGATCGAGAGAAACTGTTCCCATTGGCAGAAGGTTCGAGAACCAGAGGACACAGATTTAAGGTGATTGGCAGAAGAACCAAAGGTGACATGAGGAAAAACTTTTTTACGCAGTGAGTGGTTAGGATCTGGAATGCACTGCCTGAGAGGGTGGTGGAGGCAGACTCAGTCGTGGCTTTCAAAAGGAAGTTGGATAAGTACCTGAAGGAAATTTTTTTGCAGCACTACGGGGAAAGGGCGGGGGAGTGGGACTGGCTGAAGTGCTCTTGCAGAGAGCCGGCACGGGCTCAATGGGCCGAATGGCCTCCTTCTGTGCTGTAACCATTCTATGATTCTATGTGATGTTGTAATGTAGGATAAATGAATTGAGGAATGAATCAGGAGAGTAACACAGATCCAGAGGTTAAACCAAACTTGTCTGTGAGAGACCCCCATTCAAACACTAACACATTCCCAGGGACTCCCGTTCAAACACTAACACATTCCCAGGGATTCCCATTCAATCACTGACACATTCTCAGGGACTCCCGTTCAAACACTGACACATTCCCAGGGATTCCCATTCAAACACTAACACATTCCCAGGGATCCCAATTCAAACACTGACACATTCCAGGGATTCCCATTCGATCACTGACACATTCCCAGGGATCCCAATTCAAACACTAACACATTCCCAGGGATCCCAATTCAAACACTGACACATTCCAGGGATTCCCATTCAAACACTGACACATTCCCAGGGATCCCAATTCAAACACTGACACATTCCCAGGGATTCCCATTCAAACACTGACACATTCCCAGGGATTCCCATTCAATCACTGACACATTCCCAGGGATTCCCATTCAAACACTAACACATTCCCAGGGATTCCCATTCAATCACTGACACATTCCCAGGGATTCCCATTCAAACACCGACACATTCCCAGGAATTCCCATTCAAACACCGACACATTCCCAGGGATTCCCATTTGTGTCAGGGGGAGGGCTGGCGAGTCCAAAACTAGGGGTGATAAATATAAGATAGTCACTAATAAATCCAATAAGGAATTCAGGAGAAACTTCTTTTCCCAGAGACTGGTTAGAATGTGGAACTCGCTACCACAGGGAGTGGTTGAGACAACGAGCATCGATGCCTTTAAGGGGAATCGACATAGGGTGAGATGAAGTAGAGTGGGAGGAGGCTTGTGTGGAGCAGAAACACCGGCACAGTCCAGCTGGCCTGAATGGCCTGTCTCTGTGCTGTAAATTCTATGTAATAAGCAGGAAGCTTCTCTCGAAACTCCTGACCATCTCCGACATTTGTAAAACCAGCACCAAGTCTCCAAGAAACACTCCCATCCAGTGGCCACCCGGAGAATGGCAGCTTGCATCACACCACCAGTCAAGACTGGAGATAAATGTCCTGGCAGACGAAAATGTGCAAGAATTTGAAATCCAGCAGTCGTATTGACAGCTTTCCAGACATCAGATTAAAGGTTTCTGCGGTTCCTCGCAAACAGAGAAAAGAGGTGAAGAGGGGACAGAGCATTCCAAAGTGCTGGACATTTCTCCGGCACTGTCACTCTGGGCTGGATTTTCATTGACCCGTGGAGGCGGGTTTGGAGGCGTGTGGGGGGTTAAAATTGCGAAAAGTGGCGGGCAGGCACAAGTCCGCCTCCACGCAATTTTGACGAAATCGTGTCTGCTCGTCCCGACTTTAAGAGACAGGATAGGCTGTTAAGGCCCTTAACAAGCACTAAATTGGCTCTATAATGCTATTTTGAAAGGCCTTTATGATTTTAACCCTTGTTCTACGTGAAGCACGCCTGTTCTGAAACACGATTGTGAAACCTGGCGGGAGCACATTTGGATAGCTGACTATCAGTGGCTGCGCTGACTATCAGTGAGAGGCTGGCTGGGCATTTGGGAGTGGTGGAGCAAAAAAAAATTCTCATTCTCTCTCTCTCTCTCTCTCTCTCTCATTCTCTCTCTCATTCTCTCTCTTCCTCCTTAGAGCTGCTGCTCATTTTGCATCCAGGTCCTCTCACAGCAAAGGCCAGGCAGTCTCTGACCTTCAATGCAGCAGCAATGATGACATCATCCGAGGCGACTTTCAGACTGAAACCACTAATTGGTTCATGGGTTCCCACATGCTGCAACTCAATTGCCCAATTAGGTGAAAATTGCATCAATCTCCCATATCCAATTGCAGTCGGGTGGATAACACGAAAAGCGGATGACACGGCCCCAACCCACCCTAGTATCAAAATCCAGCCCTCTACGTCTGATCAGCTGATGGTGCAAAATGCATGACTCTCGATGGTGTGGTACCAAAGTACAGTTCCATGGTCACTCTGCACCTCACCCCTCACTGGGTACAGTCCCATGGTCACTCCCCACCTCACTCCTCACTGGGTACAGTTCCATGGTCACTCCGCCTCTCACCCCTCACTGGGTACAGTTCCATGGTCACTCCCCACCTCACTCCTCACTGGGTACAGTTCCATGGTCACTCCGCCTCTCACCCCTCACTGGGTACAGTTCCATGGTCACTCCCCACCTCACCCCTCACTGGGTACAATTCCATGGTCACTCCCCACCTCACCCCTCACTGGGTACAGTTCTATGGTCACTCCCCACCTCACCCCTCACTGGGTACACTTCTATGGTCACTCCCCACCTCACCCCTCACTGGGTACAGTTCCATGGTCACTCCCCACCTCACCCCTCACTGGGTACAGTTCCATGGTCACTCTCCACCTCACCCCTCACTGGGTACAGTTCCATGGTTACTCTCCACCTCACCCCTCACTGGGTACAGTTCCATGGTCACTCCCCACCTCAACTGTGGCCATTCTTGCACTTTGAGACGATGGGCAGTGTCAGGAGGCTATTTGAAAGTGGAGAGCGTCACAGCCGATCTCCATCCTGTCCTCGCCTGACTGGCTCTTTACAGCTGGTGTCACTGACCAAGAGCTGGAAACCTGGCCGACGTTCCGCTCTCCAGCCCAATGGACACTAATGATTTCAGGAGTAAACACCTACCTGAGTGATGAAATGCGAATAGGGTAAAAAGAACTGTTCCGCAAGATAGAGGACAACGAAAATCGCCCCCAGCCTCTGTCGCAACGTCAGCGCTGCCTCCTTGCTGACGCGCTCCTGGTTTCTGCCCTTCCGGTCAGGTTCCATGCCGAGATACACACACGAGTTGCTCTGCTGGGGCGGGTCAGCGAGTGGGAGCAGCTTCCTCAGGAAAGCTGGGAATTTCCGAATTATTGCCCTGGGCCAGTTTGGGTAGCAGAAGAGCGGAGATGTTGCCAACATGGTGTAGGAGAACATTCCTGAAAAGAGAGTGACATTCCAAGGGGTTGATTATAAATTGCAAATATAATTAGATTTATATTATTTTCTAACTTTATGACTCCCCCTCCATCCTTTACTTTGACCCTCCTCTGATTCTTGCTGGGAGACAGTTTCATAGGCAACCAGTGACTGTCAACGGGCTATTTGACTATACAGGGCACAGCATGCAGAGCTGGATCCGGTCCGCACATGAGGTCCACTGAGATTCAGTAATGCAGCATAGACCAGGGATGGAACCTGGAACTTTGCCAGTCTCAATGATAGCTCAGTGATGTATCAAGGGAGTTATAAAATTCGGTTTGAGAGCAGTCTGCACAGAGTGGTCTTCAACAGTGTGCTTCTAAACAGAGTGTTAAAGTTGGGAATTTGGAGCGAGTGGGAATTCTCTGCAGAGGGGGAAGGAAGTGTTGCTTTTTGCCTCCAATACTTGTGCTTTTTGTTACATGTAAATATTTAATTTAATCTACGTTTAACTTAAACTAGATCAAGTAATTAGTTAGAAAACTAAACTATAAGCCAAGTTAATTAAATACATAGGGGTAAAAATTCAGTTGGTTGCGCCTCCCGTTAGCGCCTTAAGAGGGCGCTAATGGGGCGCAAAGCCGCTAGCGCCCGGGCGCAGCGATGTTTGCGCCGCTTGGGAACTTAACTAGACATTGTGCGGCGGCGCTAAACCTTACCGCTGCAACCACCTGCACGCGCAGATTGTGACGTCATTCCATGGTGCAACGCCCTTGTGGCGCCCCGGAGTGGAAATTGAGTGGCGCCCCCTGCCTTACCGCCTGGCGCATCCAACGACCGGAAGACTGGAACGCTATCAATCGCTGTGGGGCTGGGGGGGGGGCGCTATTTAAAGGGGGCCTCTTCCTGTCTTTTTCTGTGGTTGACATTTTTGCAACACTCGTTCTGAGAGAGAGAGATTCGGAGAGAGAGAAAGAGAGACTTCTGCATTGAGTCAACGCTTTGTGAGGTAGTTTTGCCTACTGATCCCAACTTCGCTGCTACTTTGGTTGCAGTCCTTCATAACTTTGCTTGCAAAGAGACTATGGGGGCTGCACTGAATGGGGGCGTCGTCCTGCTCCAGCTGAATCGGAGGACACAGAGACGCAGAGAGAGAGTGGCAATGATGGCCAAACGGAGGAGGGCCAACAGGCGTATGTACAGGAGAGCTTACCCTCCCAGGGTATATCGTGAACAGCTCGCCTACATTCATTTGTCTGAGGAGCTGTGTTTGCGAAGGCTGCGATTCAGCAAGGAGGTGGTCACTGAGCTCTGCCACCTGCTGCAGCCAGATCTGCAGCCTCAACTGAGGTCCAGGACGTCTCTGTCGGTGGCAGTGAAGGTCACAGTGGCTCTCAACTTCTATGCTACTGGCTCATTTCAAGCTGCTGCTGGGGACCTCGCCAAAATCTCCCAGTTCGCGGTGCATTGCTGCATCCGGCAGGTCACAAATGCCCTCTTTAAAAGGAGACGAGAGTTCATCTCTTTCCCCATGACCCTAGACAAGCAGCGTGACCGCGCTCTGGGCTTTGCGAGGATAGCGGGCTTCCCCATGGTGCAGGGCGCCATTGACTGCACGCATGTGGCTTTGCGTGCTCCACATGAGAATGCCGAGGATTTCCGGAACAGAAAGGGGTTCCATTCCTTGAATGTTCAGTTGGTCTGTGACCACAGACAGCTGATACTCACTGTCAATGCCCACTATCCTGGCAGCTGCCACGATGCTTTCATCCTGCGCCAGACTACTGTGGCAGAACTTTTCGAGGCACCGCATCAGCCAGTTGGTTGGCTTCTCGGGGACAAGGGGTATCCATTGAGCACCTGGCTGATGACACCGCTCCGTACGCCCAACACCCCTGCTGAGCTGCGGTACAACGAGAGCCATCAAGCTACCAGGAACATCATTGAGTGCACAATCAGCGTGCTGAAGCAACGGTTCCGCTGTCTCGACCATTCTGGAGGAGCCCTGCAGTACTCGCCTGAGCGAGTATCCAACTTCGTAGTCGTGTGCTGCATGTTGCATAACATGGCAATCGTCAGGACCCAGCCAATGCCACCAGGCCTTGGAGCACCACCAGAGGAGGAGGAGGAAGAGGACGAGGAGGATGATCATCAGCAGCACCAAGGCGGGAGGGCGGCCCACAATGGTGAAACTGCAAGGGCCGTCCGTCAACGGCTGATAGCAAGCCGCTTCTAGGGCCCCTGCTGTGGAAATGGCTTCTGCCATTACTAACAACATCAATGAACCCAGCACACAACCCCTAAGCCGGCCAAGGCACCAATAATTCCAAACACCAAACATGTATATTTTGAATACAAAAACTTATTTATTTTACAAACTCTGTGTGTGTCATTTCCTCATGACAAACTCATAGAAATAAACACAAAAAAACAGTCAATAACATAACTGGTTCTCACAACCTGGAGATAATGTCCAAAACACTAAACAAAAGTTGGACCACGAACCTCGGCCTTTAATAAAAAAATGACCAGCATTTTGTCACACCTCCTACTTTTTGCCCTTCGAGGGTGATCTCCTTCCCTTGCGCACTTCCCCCCTTCTAACCCTACTGCTCCTCCGTAATGGGACCTCAGTGGCTGCAGCAAGGCTGGTGGAAGGCTGCTGATCGTCAGACCCTGACACCGCAGATGCCCCTGAAGGACGGCCTCGACCAGTTCTGGGCCTGGAGGGCCCGGCTGCAGACTGCACCAACTCTGCATGGGCGGCAGCAGTCTGTCCTACAGGCGGTGGCAAGTGCAGTGGAGAAGTGACAGTGTTGGCAGCAGGAATGCTGTCATCGTGAGAGAGGACAGCAACTCCCTGCTCGCCCGACACACTGGCACTCCCACGGGGCAGCACTTCAGCATCCGGAGCAATCTGCTGGAGCACAGATTGCTGGCCTGCTGCGGCGCGGTGAGAGCCCTGGGGACATGTGAACGAACCATCGAGGTTGGCAGCAGTCAGTGCTCGCGTGGCCTCAACCTGAGTCTGCATGAGAGCAGTCAGAGATGGGATCACAGCAGTCAGTGACTGAATTGCAGCACTAAGCGTTAGTGTGGCATCCGCCTGTGCTACAGCGAATTGCTCCACACTCCTTGCCAGTGACTCAATGCATTCGGGCACCCTTCCCACTGCACCCATGAGCTCAGTGTGCATGCCCACCGCCTGGGTGTTCATTTCTGCGATCAGCCGCTCCTCCTCTGCGTCCATTGCAGTAGGAGTCTCTGGCATACTCTCCCTCTGGGGAGAAGGCCCCCGTTCTTCCCTACCCCCATGGCGTTGCTGCAGCCCGCTGGGTCCTGGAGCTTCACCCTCATCAGACCCTTCCCCCCTGCTCCCCTCCAGGGAAGGCGTGTTCCCAGTGTGGGCATGGGCTTCCTCGGGAGAGGGTGGCACTGATGCTCCGGCTTCCTCTTCCTCCTCGGCTGCAGCTTCACTCCCACTGGCAGCTTCAGGGCCCGTCTCCTCAGCTGGTGAATCACCATCTGAAAGCAGGGAGGTACAAGAGTGGCTTTAGCGTGAGGACAGGGTGGCAGTAAGGGAGGAATAAGTGCAGCGAGTTAGCAAGTTGGATTGAAAGTGTCAAAGGCTGGTGTTGTGAGGGACAAGTGGAAGGACAGAGGACAAAAAGGTGATGACCTTACCATTGCTGTCCAGAACAGGGTCGGCGTCTCCAGTGGCGACGGGACCGATCACCCGGCTTGCCACAATCCTGTGGACGCGCTCCTCAAGATCGCTGAGGGGTTGCAGCTGAGGCCGCCCTCCACCTGTCCGTTGCTGCTGTCTCCTATTATGCGCCAGCTTGGCCTGCAAGAAAAAGGACAGCATCTGAGTAAATATACAGCCATGGTCTTGCCTGATGTGCCTCCCATAGGTGAATAGCCCTTACTGTATGCAGCCATGGTCTTGCCTGATGTGCCTCCCATAGGTGAATAGCCCTTACTGTATGCAGCCATGGTCTTGCCTGATGTGCCTCCCATAGGTGAATAGCCCTTACTGTATGCAAAGTGTGGAATGTGTGTGTGTGTTTCATGAAAGGGCCATAGGTGTTGGATGAGTGTTGTGCATTGGGGTTTTAAGACCCTCTGGCCATAGAGTGAGGTTGAGATGGAGGGATGGAGAGGTATTGAGAAAAAGCCACTCACCCTGACGACCCGAGTGAGGTCGTTGAACTTTTTGCGGCATTGAACATGGGTCCTGGGCACCATGCTCCTGGAGGAGACGCTCTGAGCCACCTCCCTCCACACTCTTCTGTACTCGCGTGGCAAAGGCCTCCTGCCACTCTCAGGGAAGAGTATACATCTTCTGCGCTCCACCGCGCCAACCAGAGCATCCAAGGCCCGCTCGGTGAATCGCTGAGCTCGTTCTCTCACCCTCTCCATCCTTGGCAGCAAAATGGATTCACAGGTCTCTCCAGGCCGAGATTCAAGGCTGCAATGAGCAGGGCGTGGCTGGGGAGCAAGTTGGCCCCCCCCGCTTTAAGAACTGGCCGGCGCCAGTGTGTCTGTGGTCCCTCGCTAACTGGCAGCACCTGCGCTGCGCTCGCGCACTGAGTTAGCGCCTCACTGCTCGGCCTTTGCACCTTAAGACAGGTGTGCAGCGCCTGATTTAGCGCTCCACTCACCTCCCGGGGCGGTAAAAGTGAAGTTTCCAGTCAGTGGCGATAATTAGCGCCAGGCGCTAATATTTGCGTCCAGACGATATTTGCGCCCCAAACGGGGTGCGACCTAATTTTTCCCCCATAAACTCTAATGAATTAAATAAATAAAAGGTTATATCGGGATGGCAGTGCAGGTGGTGTGCCGCAACTACAGCATGTGGGAGTTTGTGGAGAGCATCGCGATCCCAGACGAACACGTCTGCAATAAGTGTATGCATATCAAGGAGCTTCAGTTCAGAGTTGTTGAGCTAGAGTCCAAGGTGCAGACATTGTGGAGCATCAGGGAGGGGGAGAGTTTGATCCAGGAGGCAGTAAAGCCCCTTAGGTTAGGTAGTGGTACAGGTCCGATTAGTGGTCAGGGACAAGAGGGTGTGATTGCAACTCAGGCAGTAAGGGGACCCCCGGTGCAGTGCTGGAGAAGCCTCGGCCTTTGCCCTTATCCAACAGTTATGAGGTTCTTGCTGCCTGTGTGGATTTGGGCAGAGTCTGTAGGGTGGTTGAGCAAACTGACCACACTACCATGGCACAGAAGGCCATTCAAGTGGGGGGAGTGAAAAGGAATGTTGTATTGGTGGGGGACAGTATAGTCAGGGGGATAGATACTGTTCTCTACAGCCATGACCGGGAGTTCCGAAGGCTGTGTTGCCTGCCTGATGGCAGGGTTAAGGATATCTCCTCGCGGCTGGAGAAGAAGTTGCTGTGGGAGGGGGAGGATCCAGTTGTCGTGGTCCACCTAGGAACCAACGACAAAGGTAGAACTAGGAATGAGGTTCTGCTGAGAGAGTTTGAGGAGCTAGGGTCCAAATTAAAACGCAGAACCTCAAAGGTAATAATCTCTGGATTATTACCCGGGCCACGCGTAAATTGGCATAGGGACAAACATAGCAACATAGGAACAGGAGGAGGCCATTTAGCCCCTCGAGCCTGCTCCGCCATTCAATGAGATCATGGCTGATCTGCTATCTAACTCCATATACCTGCCTTTGCCCCATATCCCTTAATACCTCTGGTTAACAAAAATCTATCAATCTCAGATTTAAAATTACCAATTGATCTAGCATCAATTGCCATTTGCGGAAGAGAATTCCAAACTTCTACCACCCTTTGTGTGTAGAAGTGTTTCTGAATTTCACTCCTGAAAGGTCTGGCTCTAATTTTTAGACTCTGCCCCCTAGTCCTAGACTCCCCAACCAGCGGAAATAGTTTCTCTCCAGCTACCCTATCTGTTCCCCTTAATATCTTGAAAACTTTGATCAGATCACCCCGTAACCTTCTAAATTCCAGGGAATACAACCCTAGATTGTGTAATCTCTCTTCGTAATTTAACCCTTGAAGTCCGGGTATCATTCTGGTAAACCTACGCTGCACTCCCTCCAAAGCCAATATATCCTTCCTAAGGTGTGGTGCCCAGAACTGCTCACAGTGCTCCAGGTGTGGTCTAACCAGGGTTTTGTATAGCTGTAGCATAACTTCTACCCCCTTGTATCCTAGTCCTCCAAATATAAAGGCCAGCATTCCATTAGGCTTTTTGATTATTTTCTGTGCCTGTTTATGACATTTTAATGATCGATGTACCTGGATCCCCAAGTCTCTTTGGACATCCACTGTTTTTAGCCTTTCACCATTTAGAAAGTACCCTGTTCTATCCTTTTTAGGTCCAAAGTCGATGACCTCACATTTGCTTGCACTGAAATCCATTTGCCACAGTTTTGCCCAGACACTTAATCAATCAATATCTCTTCGTAATTTTATGCTTTCATCTACACTGCCTACAATGCTACCTATCTTTGTTTCACCAGCAAATTTGGATATGTGGCTTCCTATCCCATCATCTAAGTCATTAATAAATACAATGAATAGTTGAGGCCCTAACACAGATCCCTGCAGGACACCACTAGTCACACCCTGCCAATTAGAGTACCTGCATATTATCCCTACTCTCTGTTTCCTGCCGCTCAGCCAATTTCCTAACCAGGTCAATAATTTGCTTTCAATTCCATGGGCTTCAACCTTAGTTAACAGTCTCTTATGAGGGACTTTATCAAATGCCTTCTGGAAGTCCATATGAATAACATCCATAGACATCCATAGAATTCCTCTGTCCACTACTTTAGTCACCTCTTCAAAAAATTCAATCAGGGTCATCAGGCATGACCTACCCTTTACAAATCCATGCTGGCCCTCTCTGATCAGCTAAAAATTTTCAAGGTGTTCAGTCACCCTACCCTTAATTATAGACTCTAGTAATTTCCCAACAACAGCTGTTAGACTAACTGGTCTATAATTCCCTGGTTTCCCTCACCATTCTTAAATAGTGGAGTGACATGCACAATTTTCCAATCTAAAGGAACGGTTCCTGAATCGAGAGAACTTTGGAACTTTGGAAGATTACAGGGCATCTGCAATGTACTCACCTACTTCCTATAAAACCCTGGGATGGAAACCATCTGTCCTGGGGATCTGTCACTCTTTAGTGACATTATTTTCTTCATTTCTGTTATTTTGCTTACATTAATTATATTGAGTCCCCGTCCCTCATTCAATATTAGTTTCTTTGGGATTTTCGGCATGCTATCCTCTTCCTCTACTGTAAATACTGACGCAAAGTAATTATTCAACATGTAAGATTCTCAAAATTCACAGATCCCCCAAAACTCAAAGACAAACCCTAAGGAAAAAGACTTTGGACTCTTTTCTAACTATTTCAGGGTGGTGAAATGCATTGGGAAAAACCGAAGGACATTTTAGAGCAAAAACCAAGATTTGGTATTTTTAAAAGACATGTCTGGACTTGTAAGGGAGAAAAGGCTGTAAAGGAAGGTGGGTTCAACCTCTGTAAAGACAGTTTGGATATTGGAGTTAATGCAAACTCTCTGGGGAACCGCATGACCTCGCTTGGAGTTAAATCGGCCCCTATCAGACATTAACATCCTAACAATAAACCTGAGGAAAAACAGTCTCCACCCAAATTTACAGAACCCATCCAAACATGCATAAAACAGATCACATAGACCCACTCTATAGAAATCGCAGGCCCAGTCAAGAAACTCAAAACCTGGGAACAACCAACTACAATTAAGCAACAGATCGACAGGATGGAGCCATCCCGAAACCTTTTCACACGTTAACAAACAAGTTGCCGTTAACGAGCCCACCAAAATCTAACAATGACCGGGATCTGATTTGGTGCGCAGATAAGGAAGCTTCAATTAGTATAACTGAAGGCCCGTTCTCAACCTGAAAAAAGAAGAAAGAAGACACATTTCCCGGAGGCATTCACCGCAACACAGTTCTCCAGTACAATGGTTCAACGTGTCCAACAAGGAGGCCAACAGCTCCAGAAGTAGGCCGACACGTGGAAGAAACCAGAGCGACCGCCTCAGTGACCATCAGACACCTCGCGGCAACAAGGGCCTCACGAAACCAACCAACCGAACATCACTACCAATATTGGGCCACCGCGACCAAAGAAAACCAACTCGGGAGAAAACCGAAGATCCGCAAAGTTTCCACTCTACAATCTACTCCTGACTTACCCCGGGTAAGATTTTACCCAAAAGACTCTAAACCCTACTCCTAACCAAAGGAAAGTGGGTACTCACCTGATAGATCCAATACGCACCCTACTGCATCAGCGGACTCGCGAAGACTGACCAGATACGCAGTTGAAGTCCTCTACCGCGTACGGCAGACACCAACCAACATATACAGCGAACCCCAAAACCGCGAACCAGCTCAACTGTCAAGGATTCGTTTGGTGAGCATTATCCCTGGTTCTCTAGGGTCCAACTTAGCTAGTAAAGTGGGATTGGGAGGGGTGAGGTATTCTTCTAATGTGATTTCCCTCGTATGCACCGAAGTGTTCCCCATTTTATTAGAGTGTTAAGATTGTTGTGTTGTATTTTACTTTCTTGAATAAAGATCAAAGTTCTTGCACCAAGACCAGTTGTCCGCTGCACTTTTGTCACAACCCCCAAATAAGCCCAAGGTCGAGAACCAAGGGAGTGGGAGCGATTCGAACCGCTCAGAAGTCAGAGGTGAAGCTGACACACACCACCACCCCCTACAAACATGTTCGCCATTTCCTTATTATCATTGACAATATCACCGTTATCAGTTTTTAAGGGGGCAATATTGCTCCTGACTACCCTCTTTTTCCTAATATAATTGTAAAAAAATTTTGTGTTGATTTTGATATCCCTTGCAAGTTTCTTTTCACACTCCCTTTTTGTAGGTCGTACTATCTGTTTTGTCACCCTTTGCTGTTCTTTGTATCTTTCCTATTCGCCGGGATCTGTGCTATTTTTTGCATTTTTGTATGCTTTTTCTTTTAGTTTTATGTTGTCTCTTACCTCTTTAGTCGTCCATGACTGGTTTTCTTTGGCAGCTAGAGCTCTTTCCGCTTCGGGGTATAAAGTGGTTCTGTATCACATGAAATTCTTTTTTGAACAGATGGGGATGTGAATAGGTGCATGGACAGAGAGGGATGGGTGCACCTGCAAAGTAGGTTGATGTGAAGAATCATGTGCAGGAGTAGTCTTGGGAAGGCAGAGTGATGGGTTGGGGTGACAGGCACATCAGGATGTAGGTGAGTGTGGCATTGCACTCACCTTTCCTGACCTCATGATATCATTGAATCTCTTGCGGCACTGGATCCACATTCTCTTCACCACATCCCTGCTGCTGACCTCCTCTGCAATATCTAGCCATGCCCTTTATCTCTTTTGCTGGTCTTTTTCTGACATCCATAGGGAAGAGGACCTCCCTGTGTGCTCTTACTCTCTGGACCAGCACTTCCAGGGAGGCATCTGGGAATCTTGGGGCTGCCCTCTGCCTTTGTGTCTCCATGACCCGCAGAATTGTCAATGTTATTCAGCAATTTTGAGCTCAGGAAATCACCTTCAACACTCCTACAGCAACCTTCAAATGAGATATGTACAAGGCTGCTTTAAATATCCGCGCTGAAAACGAGTCATCAGTGACATCATCAGACCCGCTCCATATAATTGGGCCAGGAAATGCGCATGGCTCTTTTAATTGGTGCCATTGAGTTAAATGCGCAGTGCAGAACGCGCTGTTCAAATCTTCGGGATGGCGATCCACTACGTGGTCCACACGCACCCGACCTGACTCCAAGGTAAAGATTACGGCCAGTATTCTAAGTGTGGCCTGACTAAGGTCTTGTACAAGGACAAAACAGTATGCCTTGTCTTGTACTCAACTGTCCTATGGATACACCCCAACATCCTATTTACTTGAGGTATCGCTTCACGGCATTGCTCATGTACCTTTAGAGATCTATGCACTAGAATGCCCAAATCTCTTTCTAGCTCCACCATCTTTAATGCTTTTCCCTGAAGGGTGTATGAATGTTGAGCATTTGCCCTGCCCACATACATAACACTGCACTTATCTAAGTTATATATCATTTTACAGTCATGAGCCCAATCTCCCAACACATTGAGATCTTCCTGAAGCAGACGAGCATCATCTACAGTCCTAACACTCGCATAGATCTTGATATCATCTGTAAATTTGCAGATTGGGCCCCAACACCCACTTCCAGATCATTAATAAGAATAGGAAAGAGCAATGATCCCAACACCGATCCCTGCGGGACACCAAATCCATCTATAACTACTTTTTTCCTACATCCTGCCAGCCAGTTCAGAATCCAGCTCAATATATTACCACTAATACCAGAGGACATGACCTTATTGGGAAGCCGCTTGTGCGGTATCTTATCAAAAGATTTTTGGAAGTCTAAGTAGACAATGTCTACTGGGCTTCCCTCATCCACCAACTTTGTAACTTCTTCAAAAAATACAATTAGATTTGTAAGACATGACCTTTTTATGAAGCCATGTTGGTGTCCCTAATGTGTCCCTCTCTAGCCAAGCATTCATATATTGCTTCCCTAAAGATTCCCTCAAGCATCTTATCTATTACTGATGTTAAACTAATGGACCAAATTACCCGGGTTTGAGGGGTAAGTTGGCTAAGATAGATTGGGAAATTAGATTAAAAGATATGACAGTAATAAGCAGTGGCAAACATTTAAAGAAATATTCCAAAATTCTCAACGAATATACATTTCATTGAGAAATAAAAACTTCACGGGAAAAGTGATGCATCCGTGGCTAACTAAAGAAGTTAAGGATAGTATTAGATTCAAAGAAGAGCAGTAATAAGCCTGAGGATTGGGAGAGCTTGAGAAACCAGCAAATAATGACTAAAAATTGATAAAAAGGGAGAAAATAGAATATGAGAGTAAACTAGCAAGAAATATAGAAACAGATTGTAAGAGCTTCTACAAGTATGTAAAAATGAAGAGTATCAGCAAAAGTAAGCATTGGTCCCATAGAGGCTGAGACAGGAGAAATTATAATGGGGAATAAGGAAATGGCAGAGACTGTAAACAAATATTTTGTATCTGTCTTCACAATAGAAGGATGATGTAGGCATAGAAATCAGACAGGGGGATTGTGATATACTTGAACAAATTAGTATTGAGAGGGAGGAGGTACTAGCGGTTTTAGCGGGCTTAAAAGTGGATAAATCCCCAGGCCCAGACGAGATGTATCCCAGGCTGCTGTGTGAGGCAAGGGAGGAGATTTCAGGGGCTCTGACACAAATTTTCAGAACCTCTCTGGCCACAGGGGAGGTGCCAGAGGACTGGAGAACAGCTAACGTAGTACCATTATTCAAGAAGAGTAGTAGGGATAAACCAGGGAATTACAGGCCAGTGAGCCTAACATCAGTGGTGGGGAAATTATTGGAAAAAATTCTGAGGGACAGAATTAGTCTCCACTTGGAGAGGCAAGGATTAATCAAGGATAGTTAGCATGGCTTTGTCAGGAGGAGATCATGTCTAACCAATTTGATTGAATTTTTCAAGGGGGTGACGAGTTGCGTGGATGAGGGTAGTGCAGTTGATGTAGTCTACATGGACTTCAGTAAGGCTTTTGACAAAGTCCCGCATGGGAGACTGGTCAAGAAGGTAAGAGCCCATGGGATCCAGGGCAACTTAGCACATTGGATCCAAAATTGGCTTAGTGGCAGGAGGCAGAGGGTGATGGTCGAAGGTTGTTTTTGTGACTGGAAGCCTGTGTCCAGTGGTGTACCGCAGGGATCGGTGCTGAGTCCTTTGCTGTTTATAGTGTACATTAATGATTTAGATATGAATGTAGGAGGTATGATCAGTAAGTTTGCAGATGACACGAAAATTGGTGGGGTGGTAAATAGAGAGGAGGGAAGCCTCAGGCTACAGGATGATATAGACGGGTTGGTCAGATGGGCAGAGCAGTGGCAAATGGAATTTAACCCTGAAAAGTGTGAGGTGATGCATTTTGGGAGGACTAACAAGGCAAGGGAATACACAATGAATGGTAGGACCCTAGGAAGGACAGAGGATCAGAGGGACCTTGGTATGCATGTACATAGATCCCTGAAGGCAGCAGGACAGGTAGATAAGGTGGTTAAAAAGGCATATGGGATACTTGCCTTCATTAGCCGAGGCATAGAATATAAGAGCAGGGAGGTTACGATGGAGCTGGAATACTGTGTGCAGTTCTGGTCGCCACACTATAGGAAGGATGTGATTGCATTGGAGAGGGTGCAGAGGAGATTCACCAGGATGTTACCTGGGCTGCAGCGCTTCAGCTATGAAGAGAGACTGGACAGGCTGGGGTTGTTTTCCTTCGAGCAGAGAAGGCTGAGGGGGGACCTGATTGAGGTGTACAAAATTATGAGGGGCATAGATAGGGTAGATAGAAAGGAACTTTTCCCCTTAGTAGAGGGGTCAATAACAAGGGGGCATAGTTTCAAGGTAAGGGGCAGGAGGTTTAGAGGGGATTTGAGGAAAAACCTTTTCACCCAGAGGGTGGTTGGAATCTGGAACTCACTGCCTGAAAGGGTGGTAGAGGCAGGAACCCTCACAACATTCAAGAAGCATTTAGATGAGCACTTGAAACACCATAGCATACAAGGCTACGGACCAAGTGCTGGAAAATGGGATTAGAATAGACAGGGCTTGATGGCCGGCGTGGACACGATGGGCCGAAGGGTCTCTTTCTGTGCTGTATAACTCTATGGGGGAAAAATTCAGTATCGTCCCGTTTGGGGCGCAATTATCGGCCGGGCGCAAAGATTAGCGCCTGGCGCTAATTATCGCCTCCGACTGCAAACTTGACTTTTATCGCCCCTGGAGGTGATTGGAGCGCTAAATCAGGTGCTACACATCTGTCTTAAGGCGCAAAGGCCGAGGAGCGAGGCGCTAACTCAGAGCGCTGGCGAAGCTCATGTGATGTCAGTCAGCAATGGAACACAGACACAATGGCCCCGGCCAGTTCTTAAAGGGGAGGGTTGATCTTGCTTTCCATCAACATCCTGCTCATTGCAGCCTTGAATCTCAGCCTGGAGAGACCTGTACATCAAATCTGCTGGAAAGAACAATGGAGAGGCCCAGGGAAAGAGCTCAGAGTGCAGCCCCCACAGTCTCTTCTAAATCGATACAAGGAAGGGCAATCAAAATGAACCTGCTCAGTACCCAAAACTCCTTCACACAGCGTTGAATCTCTCCAGAAGTCTCTCTCTCTCTCTCTCTCTCTCTCTCTCTCAGAATGCGCCATGTCACCAACAAAAAAAGGCAGGAAGCGGTCGCCTTTAAATAGCGCTCCCCCAGTCCCTTCCTGACTGAGAAACGCTCCCCTCAACCTGTCGTTGCTAGCGGCAGGCGGTAAGGCAGGGGGCGCCACTCAATATCCGCTCCGGGGCGCTACCGGGGCGTTGCGCACTCGACTGATGTCACGATTTCCGGTGCAGGAGATCGTGGCGGTACTGTTTAGCACCGCCGGAAAATGTCTAGTTAATTTCGTGAGCGATGCAAGCATCGCCGCGCCCGGGCGCTAGTTGCTTTGTGCCCCATTAGCGCCCTCTTAAGGCGCTAACGGGAGGCGCAACCAATTGAATTTTTCCCCCTATGACTCTAGGACTAAGACACAAAAAGCATATCAAAAATAGTGGGGAACCAAGGGGCTAATGAGAGTGAGAAATTAAAGTAATTAAGATCAGTCGAGAAAAAGTACTTGAGAAACTAAGGGGACTAAATGCCGACATATCCCCTGGACCTGATGGCCTACATCCTGAGGTTCTAAAAGATGTGGCTCCAGAGATAGTGGATGCATTGGTTGTGATCTTCCAGAATTCCCTAGATTTTAGAACGGTCCCAGCAGATTGGAAGGTAGCAAATGTAACCCCGCTATTCAAGAAAGGAGGGAGATAGAAAACAGGGAACTACAGGCCAGTTAGCCTGACATCAGTTGTGGGGAAAAATGCTGGAATCCATTATTAAGGAAGTGGCAACAGGGCATTTAGAAAATCATAATATGATTAGGCAGAGTCAACATGGTTTTATGAAAGAGAAATCGTGTTTAACAAATTTATTAGAGTTTTTTTGAGGATGTAACTAGCAGGGTAGATAAAGGGGAACCAGTGGATGTAGTATATTTGGATTTCCAAAAGGCATTCGATAAGGTGCCACATAAAAGGTTGTTACACAAGATAAGGGCTCATGGGGTTGGTGGCAGCGGCGAGAGGATAAAGAGCGGCCCGAGAGCGGAGCTGAATTAAAGCAGCAGCAACGCGAGGCTCCGATTCAAAAACAACATCAAAGAGTGACGTCACAGGAGAGCAGGTAGGTGATTGGTTGGTGAGTATTACAGCTCTTTTTGCTCTCTAAGTTAGGGAAGGGGGTTAAATTAAGTGCTGAAAAACTGTAACTTGCTAGTACTTATAAAAGTAATAACTTAAACTAAATAAAATAATCAAACAATAAACCTAAAATATCGATTGAATAAAATCTTTAAATAATTAATTAATAAATAAAACAAGGTTAGAGATGGCAGGGCAGGTGGTGTATCGTAACTGCAGCATGTGGGAGTCTGTGGAGAGCATCGCGATCCCGAGCAACCACATCTGCAGTAAGTGACTGCAACTCGAGGAACTTCAGCTCAGAATTGTTGAGCTGGAGTACGAGCTGCAGATATTGCGATGCATCAGGGAGGGGGAGAGTTACCTGGACACTTTGTTCCAGGAGGCAGTCACACCCTTTAGGTTAAGTAGTACTTTAGAGTTCGTCAGTGGTCAGGGACAGGAGGGTGTGACTGCGAGTCAGGAAGGTATAGGGACCCAGGATGTAGTGATGGAGGAGCCTCAGCCCTGGACCTTGTCCAACAGGTACGGGGTACTTTCTACCTGTATGGTTGAGGAAAAGGACTGCAGGGAGGATGGGCAAGCTGACCATGGCACTGTGGTACAGGGGGCCATCCAAGGAAGGAATGTGGTAGTAGTAGGAGATAGTATAGTCAGGGGGATAGATACTGTTCTCTGCAGCCGCGAAAGAGAGTCCCGAAGGCTGTGTTGCCTGCCAGGGTTAAGGATATCTCCTCGCGGCTGGAGAAGAACTTGGAGTGGGAGGGGGAAGATCCAGTTGTCGTGGTCCATGTAGGAACCAACGACATAGGTAGAACTACGAATGAGGTTCTGCTGAGGGAGTTTGAGGAGCTAGGGTCTAAATTAATAAGCAGAACCACAAGGGTAATAATCTCTGGATTACTACCTGAGCCACGCGCAAATTGGCATAAGGTCAAGCAGATCAGAGAGTTAAATGCATGGCTCAAAGAGTGGTGTGGGAAGAAGGGGTTTCAATTCATGAGGCACTGGCACCAGTACTGGGGAAAGAGGGAGCTGTCCTGTCGGGACGGGCTCCACTTAAACCGGGCTGGGACCAGCGTCCTGGCAAATTGAATAACTAGGGCTGTAGCTAGGGCTTTAAACTGAAAAAAGCGGGAGAGGGGTCAGGTGAGGGGAAATTTAGAAATCTAAAGAGAAAGGTCAAGGCAATAGAGCAGTGTAGCGATTTGGGTAAAAATAAGCAGAGTGTGACAGGAAGGGACAGAGAGTTTAACGGTAGCAGTGCAGCAGAGAATAAGGTCAAAGCAGGGAATAATGGTAAAAAATTTAAATTAAAGGCTCTTTATCTGAATGCACAAAGCATTTGTAACAAGATAGATGAACTAGAGATAGAGATAAATGGGTTTGATCTAATAGCCATTTCAGAGACATGGTTGCAAGGTGGCCAAGGTTGGGAACTAAGGGGTAGAAATTAGGTCGCGCCCCATTTGGGGCGCAAATATCGTCCGGACGCAAATATTAGCGCCTGGCGCTAATTATCGGCACTGACGGGAAACTTCACTTTTACCGCCCCGGGAGGTGAGTGGAGCGCTAAAGCAGGCGCTGCACACCTCTCTTAAGGCGCAAAGGCCGAGCAGTGAGGCGCTAACTCGGAGCGCTGGCGAAGCTCATGTAATGTCAGTCAGCAATGGAACACACACACAATGGCACGGGCCAGTTCTTAAAGGGGATGGTTAATCTTGCTTTCCATCCACATCCTGTTCATTGCTGCCTTGAATCTCGGCCTGGAGAGACTTGCACATCAAATGTGCTGGAAAGAACAATGGAGAGCACCAGGCAAAGAGCTCAGAGTGCAGCTCCCACGGTCTCTGCTAAATCGATACAAGGAATGGCAAATCAAAATGAACCTGCAAAGTGCTGCTCAGTACCCAAAACTCCTTCACACAACGTTGAATCTCTCCAGAAGTCTCTCCCTCTCTCTCTCAGAATGCGTAGTTCAAAAATGCCACCAACAATAAAAGACAGGAAGAGGCCCCCTTTAAATAGCGCCCCCCCCAGCCCCACAGCGATTGATAGCGTTCCAGTCTTCTGGTCGTTGGAAGCGCCAGGCGGTAAGGCAGGGGGCGCCACTCAATTTCCGCCACGGGGCGCCCCAAGGGCGTTGCACCATGGAATGACGTCACAATCTGCGCGCGCAGGTGGTCGCAGCAGGTAAGTTTTAGCGCCGCCGCACAATCTCAAGTTAAGTTCTCGAGCGGCGCAAACATCGCTGCGCCCGGGCGTTAGCGGCTTTGCGCCCCATTAGCGCCCTCTTAAGGCGCTAACGGGTGGCGCCACCAAGTGAATTTTTACCCCTAAATGTTCCAGGGTACTTGACTTTTCGAAAAGACAGGCAGAATGGAAAAGGAGGGGGAGTAGCCCTGATAATAAAGGATGACATAAGGACAGTAGCGAGAAAGGATCTCGGCTCAGAAGATCAGGAAGTAGAATCAGTATGGGTGGAGATAAGGAATAACAAGGGGCAGAAAACACTGATAGGAGTAGTATATAGGACCCCTAACAGTAGCTATACCATTGGATAGAATATTAATCAAGAAATAGTAGGAGCTTGCAACAAAGGTAATGCAATAATCTTGGGGGACTTTAACCTTCACATAGACTGGACAAATCAAATTGGCAAAGGTAGTCTGGAGGACGAGTTAATGGAATGCATTCAGGACAGTTTCCTAGAACAATATGTCATGGAACCAACCAGAGAACAGGCTATTTTAGATCTTGTACTGTGTAATGAGACAGGGTTAATTAGCAATTTCATAGTAAAGGATCCTCTGGGGCAGAGTGATCATAATATGATAGAATTTCACGTTAATTTTGAGAGTGACTTGCCTAAGTCCGAAACTAGAGTCTTAAACTTAAATAAAGCCAATTACATAGGTATGAGGGGCGAGTTGGCTAAGGCAGATTGGAAAAATAGATTAAAAGGTATGGCAGTAGATAAGCAGTGGCTAGCACTTAAAGAAATATTTCATAATTCTCAACAAAAATACATTCCATTGAGAAACAAAAACTCCATGGGAAAAGTGATCCAACCGTGGCTAACTAAAGAAGGTAAGGATAGCATTAGATTGAAAGAAGAACCTTATAATGTTGCAAAGAATAATAGTAAGCCTGCGGATTGGGAGAGTTTCAGAAACCAGCAAAGGTTGACCAAAAAATTGATAAAAAGGGAAAAAATAGAATATGAGAGAAAACTAGCAAGAAATATAAAAGCAGATTGTAGGAGTTTCTACAAGTATGTAAAAAGGAAAAGAGTAGCAAAAGTAAACGTTGGTCCCTTGGAGGCTGAGACAAGAAAAATTATTATGGGGAATAAGGAAATGGCAGAAATGTTAAACAAATATTTTGTATCTGCTTTCACAGTAGAAGACACAAAAAGCATAGCAAAAATGGTGGGGAACCAAGGGTCTAATGAGGGTGAGGAACTTAACGTAATTAACATAAGTAGAGAAAAAGTACTAGAGAAACTAATCGGACTAAAAGCCGACAAATCCCCTGGACCTGACGGCCTACATCTTAGGGTTCTAAAAGAGGTGGCTGCAGAGATAGTGGATGTATTGGTTTTGATCTTCCAAAATTCCCTAGATTCTGGAATGGTCCCAGCGGATTAGAAGGTCGCAAATGTAACACCACTATTCAAGAAAGGAGGGAGAGAGAAAACAGGAAACTACAGGCCAGTTAGCCTGACATCAGTTGTTGGGAAAATGCTGGAATCCATTGTTAAGGAAGTGGTATCAAGTCACTTAGAAAATCATAACATGATTAGGTAGAGTCAACATGATTTTATGAAAGGGAAATCGTGTTTGACCAATTTATTTTGAGGATGTAACTAGCAGGGTAGATAAAGTGGATGTATATTTGGATTTCCAAAAGGCTTTCAATAAGGTGCTGCATAAAAGGTTATTACACAAGTTTAGGGCTCATGGGGTTGGGGGTAATATAGGAGCATGGTAAGAGGATTGGTTAATGGACAGAAAACGGAGAGTAGGGATAAGCGGATCTTTTTCAGGTTGGCAGGCTGTAACTAGTGGGGTACCGCAAGGATCAGTGTTGGGGCCTCAGCTATTCACAATCTATATTAATGACCTAGATGAAGGGACCGAGTGTAATGTATCCAAGTTTGCTGATGATACAAAGCTAGGTGGGACAGTACGCTGTGAGGAGAACACAATGAGTCTGCAAAGGGATATAGATAGACTAAGTGAGTGGGCAGTAAGGTGGGAGATGCAGTATAATGTAGGGAAATGTGAGGTTATTCACTTTGGTAGGAAGAATTGAAAAACAGAATATTTTTTAAATGGTGAGAAACTTTTAAATGTTGGTGTTCAGAGAGATTTGGGTGTCCTCGTGCAAGAAACACAGTGAGTGAACAAGCAGGCACAGCAAGCAATAAGGAAGGCAAATGGCATGTTGGCCTTTATTGCAAGGGGGTTGGAGTATAAGAGTAAGGAAGTCTTGCTACAATTGTACAGGGTCTTGGTGAGACTACACCTGGAGTACTGTGCACAGTTTTGGTCTCCTTATCTAAGGAAGGATATACTTGCCTTGGAGGCGGTGCAACGAAGGTTCACTAGATTGATTCCTGGGATGAGAGGGCTGTCCTATGATGAGAGATTGTGTAGAATGGGCCTATACTCTCTGAAGTTTAGAAGAATGAGCGGTGATCTCATTGAAACATACAAGATTCTGAAGGAGATTGACAGGGTAGATGCTGAGAGGTTGGGCCAAAAATTCGGCCCATCCCGGGTGAGTACGCACTCTGTACTCACCCGTATTGCTTCCCGAAGTGCCGGTTTCCTGCATGCACTGCGCATGCGCGGGAAACCAGAACTTCCGGTATGGTGAAGGGGGCGGTTCCTAGGTGAACTGCGTGCGCGGTAGAGGCTGCGCGCACGCAGCAAACTTAGATTTTTTTCAGGTTTCTACGCGAGGGTAAGTATTGAAGAAACTACGCTATTAAAAAGGAGGCACAGGACCCGTTTTCAACAAGGTAAGTGATTAATTAAGTATAATTTTAAATTTTTTTCAACAGGTTTATCTTTTTTAGATACTTTAAAGAAAGGTAAGTTTATTTTTATTACTTTTAAAAAGTATTTTAATTTCTTCAAAAATTTAAATTTTTGTTTAAAGTGGTTAATTTATTTAACTATAGTTATTTTATAAACGTGATGGTTTTTAAAAAAAAATTATTTTAAGTTTAGCTGTTCTTTTGGGGCCGATTTCAATTCACAGATTTGACAGGTCCTGTCAAATCTATGAATGAAAGATGGTTTGCTGCCATTGGCTCTCCATGGTCCACGTGATCCCAGGGGACGCATCGCACTAACTGCGCCCCTGGGACACGCAAGCACTGCGCGCCGGCAGTTGGGAGAGGCTCAGGAGCTGAAGTTCCCGTGGGCCCAAAACACAATGGCAGGCGCGGTAGGTAAGAGCGCGCGTGATCCTTACCCCCGCGGCAAGCCAGAGAGGCGAATTTCTGGGCCGTTGTTTCCCCTGGCTGGAGTGTCTAGAACTAGGGGGCATAGTCTCAGGATAAGGGGTCGGCCATTTAAGACTGAGATGAGGAGGAATTTCTTCACTCAGAGGGTTGTGAATCTTTGGAATTCTCTACCTCAGAGGGCTGTGAATGCTGAATCACTGAGTATATTCAAGGCTGAGATAGATAGATTTTTGGACTCTAGGGGAATCAAGGGATATGGAGATTGGGCGAGAAAGTGGAGTTAAGGTCGATGATCAGCCATGATCTTATTGAATGGTGGAGCAGGCTCGAGGGGCCGTATGGCCTACTCCTGCTCTTATTCCTTATGTTCTTATGTAATATATTAGCATGGATAGATGATTGGTTAATGGACAGAAAACAGAGAGTAGGGATAAACGGGTCATTTTCAGGTTGGTAGGCTGTAACTAGTGGGGTGCTGCAAGGATCAGTGCTTGGGCCTCAGCTATTTACAATCAATATTAATGATACTCGGCCAAACCACTGGAGGGCTCCTCTTGCTGTGCGCGAGGAAGCAGCAGCACAGATGGCAGCAGCTGATAGTCACTGTGCGAAATGTAGGAGAGGGTCAGGAACTCGAGAATGTACTGAAAGAGGCAACAAACAAGGCACAAAAAAAACTAAGTCAAGACAAAAGCTCTCCTGTTGCCCCAAGTTTAGGTGCCAAACCTGTTGTGGCATTGAGCAATGTGGCCAGGAAGGTCCCAGGTTCAAATCTAATCTGTGATGAAACCGCAGGGTGGCAGAAGGGGTATTGCAATTGCTCTCAGTGCCCCTAGGGTAATGGCTGGGGTAGGGGGGGTGCAGGGGTATCAGCCAAGATTCTGCTCTGTGCTGTCCACTGAAATGTGTCTGTGGACATCGCGCGCGAGGCTCAGCTCTGATGCTCCCCACAGGTCAAATAGCCTGTTGTCACTCAGGTTGTGGACTCACAATGGGGGAACTGGCCACGTGGCTCGGGTGCTGGAGGTTTCCTGCGCTGCTCTTAAGTCTCCTGCGCGGCTGTTAAGATTCGATATCGACAAGAAATTTCAAACGAGACTGGAAGAGGAAGTAGTTACCGATGCTGAAGAGCTGGGAGTTCATGCAGTGGAAGTAGCTCACGAAGAACAATGCGTACGGGCGGGTGAGGTCGAAGAAGAGAAGGTATCCGGCGGTCAGGTCCAGGACAAGGCCTCCACCGTGTACGATCAGAATGTTCACCAGCTCCTCCGACAGAACCATCCTGTTCGAAGGGGAAAAGGCACGGGTTAGTGTAACAGATTCCTGAATGGGGCAGTCACCAAATGAAAAGGGTTTCTCCGCGCCCACGGGAAGTGGTCCCGATGAAGTTCAGCAAACACTATGAGTGATGCGGCGTCCCAGCTGGTCATACCCAGCCTGAGTCGGCATCAATCTCGTACACTGAGAGGAACACGGCCCCATTTACACTGAGAGGAACACGGCCCCATTTACACTGAGAGGAACACGGCCCCATTTCCACTGAGAGGAACACGGCCCCATTTACACCGAGATGAACACGGCCCCATTTACACCGAGAGGAACACGGCCCCATTTACACCGAGAGGAACACGGCCCCACTTACACTGAGGAACACGGCCCCATTTACACCGAGAGGAACACGGCCCCATTTACACTGAGAGGAACACGGCCCCATTTACACTGAGGAACACGGCCCCATTTACACTGACGAACACGGCCCCATTTACACTGAGAGGAACACGGCCCCATTTACACTGAGGAACACGGCCCCATTTACACTTAGGAACACGGCCCCATTTACACTGAGGAACTCGGCCCCATTTACACCGAGAGGAAAACGGCCCCATTTACACTGAGAGGAACACGGCCCCATTTACACTGAGAGGAACACGGCCCCATTTACACTGAGAGGAACACGGCCCCATTTACACTGAGAGGAACACGGCCCCATTTACACTGAGAGGAACACGGCCCCATTTACACTGAGAGGAACACGGCCCCATTTACACTGTGAGGAACACGGCCCCACTTACACTGAGAGGAACACGGCCCCATTTACACTGAGGAACACGGCCCCATTTACACTGAGAGGAACACGGCCCCATTTACACTGAGGAACACGGCCCCATTTACACTGAGGAACACGGTCCCATTTACACTGAGGAACACGGCCCCATTTACACTGAGGAACACGGCCCCATTTACACTGAGGAACACGGCCCCATTTACACTGAGAGGAACACGGCCCCATTCACACTGAGGAACACGGCCCCATTTACACTGAGAGGAACACGGCCCCATTTACACTGAGGAACACGGCCCCATTTACACTGAGAGGAACACGGCCCCATTTACACTGAGAGGAACACGGCCCCATTTACACTGAGAGGAACACGGCCCCATTTACACTGAGGAACACGGCCCCATTTACACCGAGAGGAACACGGCCCCATTTACACTGAGGAACACGGCCCCATTTACACTGAGAGGAACACGGCCCCATTTACACTGAGGAACACGGCCCCACTAACACTGAGAGGAACACGGCCTCATTTACACTGAGAGGAACACGGCCCCATTTACACTGAGAGGAACACGGCCCCATTTACACTGAGAGGAACACGGCCCCATTTACACTGAGGAACACGGCCCCATTTACACTGAGAGGAACACGGCCTCATTTACACCGAAAGGAACACGGCCCCATTTACACTGAGGAACACGGCCCCATTTACACTGAGAGGAACACGGCCCCATTTACACTGAGGAACACGGCCCCATTTACACCGAGAGGAACACGGCCCCATTTACACTGAGGAACACGGCCCCATTTACACTGAGAGGAACACGGCCCCATTTACACTGAGGAACACGGCCCCATTTACACTGAGAGGAACACGGCCCCATTTACACTGAGGAACACGGCCCCATTTACACTGAGGAACACGGCCCCATTTACACTGAGAGGAACACGGCCTCATTTACACCGAGAGGAACACGGCCCCATTTACACTGAGGAACACGGCCCCATTTACACTGAGAGGAACACGGCCCCATTTACACTGAGGAACACGGCCCCATTTACACTGAGAGGAACACAGCCCCATTTACACTGAGAGGAACATGGCCCCATTTAAACTGAGAGGAACACGGCCCCATTTACACCGAGAGGAACATGGCCCCATTTACACTGAGGAACACGGCCCCATTTACACCGAGAGGAACACGGCCCCATTTACACTGAGAGGAACACGGCCCCATTTACACTGAGAGGAACACGGCCCCATTTACACCGAGAGGAACACGGCCCCATTTACACCGAGAGGAAAACGGCCCCATTTACACTGAGAGGAACACGGCCCCATTTACACTGAGAGGAACACGGCCCCATTTACACTGAGAGGAACACGGCCCCATTTACACTGAGAGGAACACGGCCCCATTTACACTGAGGAACACGGCCCCATTTACACTGAGAGGAACACGGCCCCACTTACACTGAGGAACACGGCCCCATTTACACTGAGAGGAACACGGCCCCATTTACACTGAGAGGAACACGGCCCCATTTACACTGAGAGGAACACGGCCCCATTTACACTGAGAGGAACACGGCCCCATTTACACTGAGAGGAACACGGCCCCATTTACACTGAGAGGAACACGGCCCCATTTACACTGAGGAACACGGCCCCATTTACACTGAGAGGAACACGGCCTCATTTACACCGAGAGGAACACGGCCCCATTTACACTGAGGAACACGGCCCCATTTACACTGAGAGGAACACGGCCCCATTTACACTGAGGAACACGTCCCCATTTACACTGAGAGGAACACAGCCCCATTTACACTGAGAGGAACACGGCCCCATTTACACTGAGAGGAACACGGCCCCATTTACACCGAGAGGAACACGGCCCCATTTACACTGAGGAACAGGGCCCCATTTACACTGAGAGGAACACGGCCCCATTTACACTGAGAGGAACACGGCCCCATTTACACTGAGAGGAACACGGCCCCATTTACACCGAGAGGAACACGGCCCCATTTACACCGAGAGGAACACGGCCCCATTTACACCGAGAGGAAAACGGCCCCATTTACACTGAGGAACACGGCCCCATTTACACTGAGAGGAACACGGCCTCATTTACACCGAAAGGAACACGGCCCCATTTACACTGAGGAACACGGCCCCATTTACACTGAGGAACACGGCCCCATTTACACTGAGAGGAACACGGCCTCATTTACACCGAAAGGAACACGGCCCCATTTACACTGAGGAACACGGCCCCATTTACACTGAGAGGAACACGGCCCCATTTACACTGAGGAACACGGCCCCATTTACACCGAGAGGAACACGGCCCCATTTACAGTGAGGAACACGGCCCCATTTACACTGAGAGGAACACGGCCCCATTTACACTGAGGAACACGGCCCCATTTACACTGAGAGGAACACGGCCCCATTTACACTGAGGAACACGGCCCCATTTACACTGAGGAACACGGCCCCATTTACACTGAGAGGAACACGGCCTCATTTACACCGAGAGGAACACGGCCCCATTTACACTGAGGAACACGGCCCCATTTACACTGAGAGGAACACGGCCCCATTTACACTGAGGAACACGGCCCCATTTACACTGAGAGGAACACAGCCCCATTTACACTGAGAGGAACACGGCCCCATTTAAACTGAGAGGAACACGGCCCCATTTACACCGAGAGGAACACGGCCCCATTTACACTGAGGAACACGGCCCCATTTACACCGAGAGGAACACGGCCCCATTTACACTGAGAGGAACACGGCCCCATTTACACTGAGAGGAACACGGCCCCATTTACACCGAGAGGAACACGGCCCCATTTACACCGAGAGGAAAACGGCCCCATTTACACTGAGAGGAACACGGCCCCATTTACACTGAGAGGAACACGGCCCCATTTACACTGAGAGGAACACGGCCCCATTTACACTGAGAGGAACACGGCCCCATTTACACTGAGGAACACGGCCCCATTTACACTGAGAGGAACACGGCCCCACTTACACTGAGGAACACGGCCCCATTTACACTGAGAGGAACACGGCCCCATTTACACTGAGAGGAACACGGCCCCATTTACACTGAGAGGAACACGGCCCCATTTACACTGAGAGGAACACGGCCCCATTTACACTGAGAGGAACACGGCCCCATTCACACTGAGAGGAACACGGCCCCATTTACACTGAGGAACACGGCCCCATTTACACTGAGAGGAACACGGCCTCATTTACACCGAGAGGAACACGGCCCCATTTACACTGAGGAACACGGCCCCATTTACACTGAGAGGAACACGGCCCCATTTACACTGAGGAACACGTCCCCATTTACACTGAGAGGAACACAGCCCCATTTACACTGAGAGGAACACGGCCCCATTTACACTGAGAGGAACACGGCCCCATTTACACCGAGAGGAACACGGCCCCATTTACACTGAGGAACAGGGCCCCATTTACACTGAGAGGAACACGGCCCCATTTACACTGAGAGGAACACGGCCCCATTTACACTGAGAGGAACATGGCCCCATTTACACCGAGAGGAACACGGCCCCATTTACACCGAGAGGAACACGGCCCCATTTACACCGAGAGGAAAACGGCCCCATTTACACTGAGAGGAACACGGCCCCATTTACACTGAGAGGAACACGGCCCCATTTACACCGAGAGGAACACGGCCCCATTTACACTGAGAGGAACACGGCCCCATTTACACCGAGAGGAACACGGCTCCATTTACACCGAGAGGAAAACGGCCCCATTTACACTGAGAGGAACACGGCCCCATTTACACTGAGAGGAACACGGCCCCATTTACACTGAGAGGAACACGGCCCCATTTACACTGAGAGGAACACGGCCTCATTTACACTGAGAGGAACACGGCCCCATTTACACTGAGGAACACGGCCCCATTTACACTGAGAGGAACACAGCCCCACTTACACTGAGGAACACGGCCCCATTTACACTGAGAGGAACACGGCCCCATTTACACTGAGAGGAACACGGCCCCATTTACACTGAGAGGAACACGGCCCCATTTACACTGAGAGGAACACGGCCCCATTTACACTGAGAGGAACACGGCCCCATTTACACTGAGAGGAACACGGCCCCATTTACACTGAGAGGAACACGGCCCAATTTACACTGAGAGGAACACGGCCCCATTTACACTGTGAGGAACACGGCCCCACTTACACTGAGAGGAACACGGCCCCATTTACACTGAGAGGAACACGGCCCCATTTACACTGAGGAACACGGCCCCATTTACACTGAGAGGAACACGGCCCCATTTACACTGAGGAACACGGCCCCATTTACACTGAGGAACACGGTCCCATTTACACTGAGGAACACGGCCCCATTTACACTGAGGAACACGGCCCCATTTACACTGAGGAACACGGCCCCATTTACACTGAGAGGAACACGGCCCCATTTACACTGAGGAACACGGCCCCATTTACACTGAGAGGAACACGGCCCCATTTACACTGAGGAACACGGCCCCATTTACACTGAGAGGAACACGGCCCCATTTACACTGAGAGGAACACGGCCCCATTTACACTGAGAGGAACACGGCCCCATTTACACTGAGGAACACGGCCCCATTTACACCGAGAGGAACACGGCCCCATTTACACTGAGGAACACGGCCCCATTTACACTGAGAGGAACACGGCCCCATTTACACTGAGGAACACGGCCCCACTAACACTGAGAGGAACACGGCCCCATTTACACTGAGAGGAACACGGCCCCATTTACACTGAGAGGAACACGGCCCCATTTACACTGTGAGGAACACGGCCCCATTTACACTGAGGAACACGGCCCCATTTACACTGAGAGGAACACGGCCTCATTTACACCGAAAGGAACACGGCCCCATTTACACTGAGGAACACGGCCCCATTTACACTGAGAGGAACACGGCCCCATTTACACTGAGGAACACGGCCCCATTTACACCGAGAGGAACACGGCCCCATTTACACTGAGGAACACGGCCCCATTTACACTGAGAGGAACACGGCCCCATTTACACTGAGGAACACGGCCCCATTTACACTGAGAGGAACACGGCCCCATTTACAGTGAGGAACACGGCCCCATTTACACTGAGGAACACGGCCCCATTTACACTGAGAGGAACACGGCCTCATTGACACCGAGAGGAACACGGCCCCATTTACACTGAGAGGAACACGGCCCCATTTACACTGTGAGGAACACGGCCCCATTTACACTGAGGAACACGGCCCCATTTACACCGAGAGGAACACGGCCCCATTTACACTGAGGAACACGGCCCCATTTACACTGAGAGGAACACGGCCCCATTTACACTGAGGAACACGGCCCCATTTACACTGAGAGGAACACGGCCCCATTTACAGTGAGGAACACGGCCCCATTTACACTGAGAGGAACACGGCCTCATTGACACCGAGAGGAACACGGCCCCATTTACACTGAGTAACACGGCCCCATTTACACTGAGAGGAACACGGCCCCATTTACACTGAGGAACACGGCCCCATTTACACTGAGAGGAACACAGCCCCATTTAAACTGAGAGGAACACGGCCCCATTTACACCGAGAGGAACACGGCCCCATTTACACTGAGGAACACGGCCCCATTTACACCGAGAGGAACACGGCCCCATTTACACTGAGAGGAACACGGCCCCATTTACACTGAGAGGAACACGGCCCCATTTACACCGAGAGGAACACGGCCCCATTTACACCGAGAGGAAAACGGCCCCATTTACACTGAGAGGAACACGGCCCCATTTACACTGAGAGGAACACGGCCCCATTTACACTGAGAGGAACACGGCCCCATTTACACTGAGAGGAACACGGCCCCATTTACACTGAGGAACACGGCCCCATTTACACTGAGAGGAACACGGCCCCACTTACACTGAGGAACACGGCCCCATTTACACTGAGAGGAACACGGCCCCATTTACACTGAGAGGAACACGGCCCCATTTACACTGAGAGGAACACGGCCCCATTTACACTGAGAGGAACACGGCCCCATTTACACTGAGAGGAACACGGCCCCATTTACACTGAGAGGAACACGGCCCCATTTACACTGAGGAACACGGCCCCATTTACACTGAGAGGAACACGGCCTCATTTACACCGAGAGGAACACGGCCCCATTTACACTGAGGAACACGGCCCCATTTACACTGAGAGGAACACGGCCCCATTTACACTGAGGAACACGTCCCCATTTACACTGAGAGGAACACAGCCCCATTTACACTGAGAGGAACACGGCCCCATTTACACTGAGAGGAACACGGCCCCATTTACACCGAGAGGAACACGGCCCCATTTACACTGAGGAACAGGGCCCCATTTACACTGAGAGGCACACGGCCCCATTTACACTGAGAGGAACACGGCCCCATTTACACTGAGAGGAACATGGCCCCATTTACACCGAGAGGAACACGGCCCCATTTACACCGTGAGGAACACGGCCCCATTTACACTGAGAGGAACACGGCCCCATTTACACTGAGAGGAACACGGCCCCATTTACACCGAGAGGAACACGGCCCCATTTACACTGAGAGGAACACGGCCCCATTTACACCGAGAGGAACACGGCTCCATTTACACCGAGAGGAAAACGGCCCCATTTACACTGAGAGGAACACGGCCCCATTTACACTGAGAGGAACACAGCCCCATTTACACTGAGAGGAACACGGCCCCATTTACACTGAGAGGAACACGGCCTCATTTACACTGAGAGGAACACGGCCCCATTTACACTGAGAGGAACACGGCCCCATTTACACTGAGAGGAACACGGCCCCATTTACACTGAGAGGAACACGGCCCCATTTACACTGAGAGGAACACGGCCTCATTTACACTGAGAGGAACACGGCCCCATTTACACTGAGGAACACGGCCCCATTTACACTGAGAGGAACACGGCCCCACTTACACTGAGGAACACGGCCCCATTTACACTGAGAGGAACACGGCCCCATTTACACTGAGAGGAACACGGCCCCATTTACACTGAGAGGAACACGGCCCCATTTACACTGAGAGGAACACGGCCCCATTTACACTGAGAGGAACACGGCCCCATTTACACTGAGGAACACGACCCCATTTACACTGAGGAACATGGCCCCATTTACACTGAGAGGAACACGGCCCCATTTACACTGAGATGAACACGGCCCTATTTACACTGAGATGAACACGGTGTGGCGGATCGCCACCTAAACGGGCATTATCCACTTTTCCGTCCGTGGACAATATATCAGGCACCTTGCCTTTAAGGCAGGAGAAAAGGAGTGGGCAGAGCCTCAGGGTTTTTCCAAAGAATTCTGTGAGCAGTGTGTTTCAGCCATTTTGGACCAGGCAGTTGTATTAAAAAGCCTTTGTTTTCCACACATGGATTCAGTCTTAATTCGTGTTTCGTGGCAGCCTCAACATTGGTGACCCCGACGCTCAGAACGTATTCCGAGCACTGCAATGGCGGACACGAACGCAGTTTCCGTGAAACTGCCGGAGTTTTGGGAAAACCAGCCCGAAGCCTGGTTTCTCCAAGCTGAATCCTGCTTCCGGCTGCGAAACATCACCACAGATGGGAAGCAGTACGACTACCTCGTCACATCACTCGGTAGCGCCACAGTTTCGAAGGTTTGGACAGCGCTGCAGAACCCACCAGAGGAAGGCAAGTATGCACATCTCAAGGCAGCGCTCCTTAAAAAATTTACGGCCTCGGCATACCAGCGAAACTGCCACCTCCTCGACCTTCCAGGCCTCGGTGTTGCCTCACCGTCAGACCTCCTCTCCCACATGCTCTCCCTCACCGACGAGAGCCCACCCGGATCCCTCTTCCGCACGCTGTTCATCTGCCAGCTACCTCCCAGCGATCGTGGCGTCCGGCCTCACGAACCTGGAAGCCCTGGCCGATGAGCCCGACAAGCTGCTGTCCGCTCACTCCAGCCGCGACGTCACTCCGGACCTGGCAGCCAATGCCTGGGCACGCCCCTCACCGGCCACCACACGGCCACAAGGACCAGCCACCAGGCCCACGGGGCCTTCGCGCCCCACTAACCCGGGCCACTGTTACGACCACGCACGGTTCGGCGCCAGGGCACAACGGTGCACACCTACCTGCTCTTTCAAGTCCGCCCCCGTACCAGCCCCCGCGATGGCCGTGGGCCACGCGGGCTCCCTGCTGTACGTCACCGATGACAAAACCGGCCGCCAGTTCCTGTGCGACACTGGAGCTCAGCACAGCATCATCCCGGCCTCCTCCCTCGACATCCAAAAGGGCGAATGAGGACCGGCGCTGGCTGCTGCTAACGGCTCGGAAATCCGGACATACGGCACCCGGACAGTCACCCTCGACCTCGCTGGTCGCCGCTCCCGATGGGAGTTCATCACTGCCAAGGTGCTCTCCCCTCTCATCGGCGCAGATTTCCTGTGCGCCCACGGCCTACTGGTAGACATCCCTCGTCACCGCCTCGTGGACATGAACACCATGTCCCCCATCCTGGGCGCCATGGCCCCCCGTCAACCCTGCCGACATGGCGTCACAGTGCCACGCCTGGGCCACGGATGACTACTCGGCACTCCTGGCCGAATTCCCGGCCCTTACCAATCCGACCTTCTCCGCGGAGGCCGCCAAACACAGGGTGGAACACTTCATCCCCACCACAGGCCCCCCAGTGTATGCCCACGCCCGCAGGCTGGACCCGGCCAAACTGGAGATCGCGCAGACCGAGTTTGCCACCATGGAACAGCTCGGCATCATCCGCCGCTCCAACAGTTCCTGGGCCTCCCCACTCCACATCGCCCCCAAACCAGGCGGGGGTTGGCGCCCCTGTGGGGATTACCGCTGCCTCAACGACGCCACCACCCCTGATCGGAACCCCATGCCGCACATTCAGGACTTCTCAGCTAGACTGGCCGGCCGCTCAGTCTTTTCCAAGGTCGACCTGTTGCACGGCTACCACCAAGTCCCCATCCACCCCGCGGACGTCCCCAAGACGGCCGTAATCACCCCCTTCGGCCTGTTCGAGTTCCTGCGGATGCCCTTCGGCCTCAAAAATGCGGCCCAGGCATTCCAACGGCTCATGGACTCGGTCCTTCGGGACCTGAAGTTCCTGTTCGTCTACCTGGACGACATCCTGGTAGCCAGTTCCTCCAAGCAGGAACACCTCGAACACCTTCACATCCTGTTCGGGTGCCTCAGCGACCACGGGCTCATCCTCAGCCCAGCCAAATGCCAGTTCGGCCTGGACAAGATCGACTTCCTCGGCCACCACATCACCCATGCTGGGGCCATTCCCCTGCCCACCAAGGTGCAGGCCGTCCAACAATTTCCCCGCCCCACCACCATCAAAGGCCTCCAGGAGTTCCTCGGGATGGTGAATTTCTACAACCGCTTCATCCCCAAAGCGGCGTCCCTCATGAGGCCCCTGTATGAAGCCCTCCGGGGCAGGAGCGGCAAGATGGCGGTCGAATGGATGGCAGACGCGTCCGCCGCCTTCGACTCCACCAAGACCGCGCTCACCAACGCCACCCTGCTCGCGCACCCACGACCCAATGCCAGGGTAGCGCTCACCACGGACGCCTCCGACCACGCGGTCAGCGCCGTGTATGAGCAGTGGGTCGACGGCGCCTGGCAACCACTTGCCTTCTTCAGCCGCCAACTACGCCCCCCGGAGGTCAAGTACAGCACCTTCGACCGCGAGCTCCTCACGCTGTTCCTGGCGGTCCGCCATTTTCGGTTTTTGCTGGAGGGCCACCCCTTCACTGCGTTTGTCGACCACAAGCCCCTGACATTCGCAATGGCAAAGACAATCGACCCATGGTCCGCCAGGCAGCAGCGCCAGCTCGCGGCAGTGTCCGAGTTCACCACGGACATCCAACATGTCTCCGGCCGAGACAATGTGGTAGCCGACTGCCTCTCCCGCCCCGTCATCCACGCCGCACACCTGGCAGTCGACTACGCTCAACTCGCAGCAGACCAGATCACCGACCCTGATCTGCTCTCCGCACCTACCAACCTACCAGGGCTACGCATGGCCGACGTCGCCTGTGGCCCGACCGCAGTCACGGTCAAGTGCGACATATCCCTATGTCAACCTCGGCCCATCGTCCCAGCGTCCTGGCGCCGCCGGGTATTCGACATTCTCCATAACCTCTCCCACCCCGGCGCCCGCGCATCCATCAAATTGGTAGCCAACCGCTTTGTCTGGCGCGACCTTCGCAAGGATGTGTGTACTTGGGCCAACTCCTGCCTAGCCTGCCAACGGGCCAAGGTACAGCAACACACGAAAGCCCCCCTCGAGGAGTTTACCATCCCCTCGCGTAGATTCGACCACATCCACGTGGACATCGTCGGGCCCCTGCCGCCGTTGCAAGGCCACACGCACTTGCTGATGATCGTTGACCACACCACGCGCTGGCCCGAGGCAATTCCACTGACCTCTACCACCACCGCCGACATCGCCAGAGCCTTCGTCAGCACCTGGGTCGCACGGTTCGGCACCCCTCCGACATGATGTCGGACAGAGGTCCGCAATTTACCTCTGAACTCTGGACCGCCGTCGCACGCAATCTCGGGGTGACCATTCACCGCACCACAGCATACCACCCCCAAGCCAACGGACTGTGTGAGCGGTTCCACAGATCCTTGAAGGCATCTCTTCGAGCCAGCCTCCAGGACAGCGCCTGGACCGACCGACTTCCGTGGGTCCTCCTCGGCCTGCGCACCGCGGTTAAAGAAGACCTCCACGCATCGGCAGCAGAGCTCGTGTGCGGTCAGCCGCTGCGCGTACCCGGCGAGTTCCTGCCCACCGCCACGACACCCTGGTCAGCCGACCAGCAACGCCACGACTTCGCCTCAACGGCGCTGCAGTTCGCCCCGGTGCCCATTGCCCGACACGGCGTATCCACCTCACACATCCCACTAAGCCTGCACCAGGCACGGTTCATTTTCGTCCGGCACGACGCCCACCGCGGACCCCTTCAACCCCCGTACGACGGGCCCTACAAGGTGCTACAGGCTGGGGACAAATTTTTCACCCTGCAAGTGGGCGACAGGACCGAAAAAGTGTCGGTTGACCGACTCAAGCCAGCACACTCGGAGCCCGGTGAGCAGGTCCCTGTAGCTCGTCCACCGCCACGCGGCCGACCTGCCCTCAAGCCGGTTCACCCGGCTGCTCCACGCCCAGCTGTTCCACGTCCACCGGCGTCCTACAAGAGCCGCTCCGGCTGGCACATCAGACCGCCGCACCGTCTCGTCCACACCTCCTAAGCGGATTCTGGGGGGAGCTGTGTGGCGGATCGCCACCTAAACGGGTATTATCCACTTTTCCGTCCGTGGACAATTTTTCGGGCACCTTGCCTTTAAGGCACCTTGCCTTTAAGGCAGGAGAAAAGGAGTGGGCGGGGCCTCAGGTTTTTCCAGAGAATTCTGTGAGCAGTGTGTTTCAGCCATTTTGGACCAGGCAGTTGTATTAAAAAGCCTTTGTTTTCCACACATGGATTCAGTCTTAATTCGTGTTTCACGGCAGCCTCAACAACGGCCCCATTTACACTGAGAGGAACACGGCCCCATTTACACTGAGAGGAACACGGCCCCATTTACACTGAGAGGAACACGGCCCCATTTACACTGAGAGGAACACGGCCCCATTTACACTGAGAGGAACACGGCCCCAATTACACTGAGAGGAACACAGCCCCATTTACACTGAGAGGAACACGGCCCCATTTACACTGAGGAACATGGCCCCATTTACACTGAGGAACACGGCCCCATTTACACTGAGAGGAACACGGCCCCATTTACACTGAGAGGAACACGGCTCCATTTACACTGAGAGGAACACGGCCCCATTTACACTGAGAGAAACACGGCCCCATTTACACCGAGAGGAACACGGCCCCATTTACACTGAGAGGAACAGGGCCCCAATTACACTGAGGAACACGGCCCCATTTACACTGAGGAACACGGCCCCATTTACACTGAGAGGAACACGGCCCCATTTACACTGAGAGGAACACGGCCCCATTTACACTGAGAGGAACACGGCCCCATTTACACTGAGAGGAACACGGCCCCATTTACACTGAGGAACACGGCCCCATTTACACTGAGGAACACGGCCCCATTTACACTGAGGAACACGGCCCCATTTACACTGAGAGGAACACGGCCCCATTTACACTGAGGAACACGGCCCCATTTACACTGAGGAACACGGCCCCATTTACACTGAGAGGAACACGGCCCCATTTACACTGAGGAACACGGCCCCATTTACACTGAGGAACATGGCCCCATTTACACTGAGAGGAACACGGCCCCATTTACACCGAGAGGAACACGGCCCCATTTACACTGAGGAACACGGCCCCATTTACACTGAGAGGAACACGGCCCCATTTACACTGAGGAACACGGCCCCATTTACACTGAGAGGAACACAGCCCCATTTACACTGAGAGGAACACGGCCCCATTTACACTGAGAGGAACACGGCCCCATTTACACTGAGAGGAACATGGCCCCATTTACACTGAGAGGAACACGGCCCCATTTACACCGAGAGGAACACGGACCATTTACACCGAGAGGAACACGGCCCCATTTACACCGAGAGGAACACGGCCCCATTTACACTGAGAGGAACACGGCCCCATTTACACTGAGAGGAACACGGCCCCATTTACACTGAGAGGAACACGACCCCATTTACACTGAGAGGAACACGGCCCCATTTACACTGAGGAACACGGCCCCATTTACACTGAGAGGAACACGGCCCCATTTACACTGAGAGGAACACGGCCCCATTTACACTGAGAGGAACACGGCCCCATTTACACTGAGGAACACGGCCCCATTTACACTGAGAGGAACACGGCCCCACTTACACTGAGGAACACGGCCCCATTTACACTGAGAGGAACACGGCCCCATTTACACTGAGGAACACGGCCCCATTTACACTGAGGAACATGGCCCCATTTACACTGAGAGGAACACGGCCCCATTTACACCGAGAGGAACACGGCCCCATTTACACTGAGGAACACGGCCCCATTTACACTGAGAGGAACACGGCCCCATTTACACTGAGGAACACGGCCCCATTTACACTGAGAGGAACACAGCCCCATTTACACTGAGAGGAACACGGCCCCATTTACACTGAGAGGAACACGGCCCCATTTACACTGAGAGGAACATGGCCCCATTTACACTGAGAGGAACACGGCCCCATTTACACCGAGAGGAACACGGCCCCATTTACACTGAGAGGAACACGGCCCCATTTACACTGAGAGGAACACGGCCCCATTTACACTGAGAGGAACACGGCCCCATTTACACCGAGAGGAACACGGACCCATTTACACCGAGAGGAACACGGCCCCATTTACACCGAGAGAAACACGGCCCCATTTACACTGAGAGGAACACGGCCCCATTTACACTGAGAGGAACACGGCCCCATTTACACTGAGAGGAACACGGCCCCATTTACACTGAGAGGAACACGGCCCCATTTACACCGAGAGGAACACGGCCCCATTTACACTGAGAGGAACAGGGCCCCAATTACACTGAGGAACACGGCCCCATTTACACTGAGGAACACGGCCCCATTTACACTGAGAGGAACACGGCCCCATTTACACTGAGAGGAACACGGCCCCATTTACACTGAGAGGAACACGGCCCCATTTACACTGAGAGGAACACGGCCCCATTTACACTGAGGAACACGGCCCCATTTACACTGAGGAACACGGCCCCATTTACACTGAGGAACACGGCCCCATTTACACTGAGAGGAACACGGCCCCATTTACACTGAGGAACACGGCCCCATTTACACTGAGGAACACGGCCCCATTTACACTGAGAGGAACACGGCCCCATTTACACTGAGGAACACGGCCCCATTTACACTGAGGAACATGGCCCCATTTACACTGAGAGGAACACGGCCCCATTTACACCGAGAGGAACACGGCCCCATTTACACTGAGGAACACGGCCCCATTTACACTGAGAGGAACACGGCCCCATTTACACTGAGGAACACGGCCCCATTTACACTGAGAGGAACACAGCCCCATTTACACTGAGAGGAACACGGCCCCATTTACACTGAGAGGAACACGGCCCCATTTACACTGAGAGGAACATGGCCCCATTTACACTGAGAGGAACACGGCCCCATTTACACCGAGAGGAACACGGCCCCATTTACACTGAGAGGAACACGGCCCCATTTACACTGAGAGGAACACGGCCCCATTTACACTGAGAGGAACACGGCCCCATTTACACTGAGAGGAACACGGCCCCATTTACACCGAGAGGAACACGGACCATTTACACCGAGAGGAACACGGCCCCATTTACACCGAGAGGAACACGGCCCCATTTACACTGAGAGGAACACGGCCCCATTTACACTGAGAGGAACACGGCCCCATTTACACTGAGAGGAACACGACCCCATTTACACTGAGAGGAACACGGCCCCATTTACACTGAGGAACACGGCCCCATTTACACTGAGAGGAACACGGCCCCATTTACACTGAGAGGAACACGGCCCCATTTACACTGAGAGGAACACGGCCCCATTTACACTGAGGAACACGGCCCCATTTACACTGAGAGGAACACGGCCCCATTTACACTGAGGAACACGGCCCCATTTACACTGAGAGGAACACGGCCCCACTTACACTGAGGAACACGGCCCCATTTACACTGAGAGGAACACGGCCCCATTTACACTGAGGAACACGGCCCCATTTACACTGAGGAACATGGCCCCATTTACACTGAGAGGAACACGGCCCCATTTACACCGAGAGGAACACGGCCCCATTTACACTGAGGAACACGGCCCCATTTACACTGAGAGGAACACGGCCCCATTTACACTGAGGAACACGGCCCCATTTACACTGAGAGGAACACAGCCCCATTTACACTGAGAGGAACACGGCCCCATTTACACTGAGAGGAACACGGCCCCATTTACACTGAGAGGAACATGGCCCCATTTACACTGAGAGGAACACGGCCCCATTTACACCGAGAGGAACACGGCCCCATTTACACTGAGAGGAACACGGCCCCATTTACACTGAGAGGAACACGGCCCCATTTACACTGAGAGGAACACGGCCCCATTTACACCGAGAGGAACACGGACCCATTTACACCGAGAGGAACACGGCCCCATTTACACCGAGAGAAACACGGCCCCATTTACACTGAGAGGAACACGGCCCCATTTACACTGAGAGGAACACGGCCCCATTTACACCGAGAGGAACACGACCCCATTTACACTGAGAGGAACACGGCCCCATTTACACTGAGAGGAACACGGCCCCATTTACACCGAGAGGAACACGGCCCCATTTACACTGAGAGGAACACGGCCCCATTTACACTGAGAGGAACACGGCCCCATTTACACTGAGAGGAACACGGCCCCGTTTACACTGAGAGGAACACGGCCCCGTTTACACTGAGAGGAACACGGCCCCGTTTACACTGAGAGGAACACGGCCCCATTTACACTGAGAGGAACACGGCCCCATTTACACTGAGAGGAACACGGCCCCATTTACACTGAGAGGAACACGGCCCCATTTACACTGAGAGGAACACGGCCCCATTTACACTGAGAGGAACACGGCCCCATTTACACTGAGAGGAACACGGCCCCATTTACACTGAGGAACACGGCCCCATTTACACTGAGGAACACGGCCCCATTTACACTGAGAGGAACACGGCCCCATTTACACTGAGAGGAACACGGCCCCATTTACACTGAGAGGAACACGGCCCCATTTACACTGAGAGGAACACGGCCCCATTTACACTGAGGAACACGGCCCCATTTACACTGAGAGGAACACGGCCCCATTTACACTGAGAGGAACACGGCCCCATTTACACCGAGAGGAACACGGCCCCATTTACACCGAGAGGAACACGGCCCCATTTACACTGAGAGGAACACGGCCCCATTTACACTGAGAGGAACACGGCCCCATTTACACTGAGAGGAACACGGCCCCATTTACACTGAGAGGAACACGGCCCCATTTACACCGAGAGGAACACGGCCCCATTTACACCGAGAGGAACACGGCCCCATTTACATCAAGAGGAACACGGCCCCATTTACACCGAGAGGAACACGGCCCCATTTACACTGAGAGGAACACGGCCCCATTTACACTGAGAGGAACACGGCCCCACTTACACTGGGGGGTGGACCGACCCCTGGGGGTGGGAGGGTTCAGGTGAGGGGAAACGTAGAAAGTTAAAGAGAAAGGACAAGGCAATAGTGCAGGATAGCGATAGGTGTAATGATAACCAGAGTGTGACAGGATGGGACAGAGCGTACAAGCATAAGAGTGCACCAGCAAATAGGGTCAGAGTAGGGAAAAATGATAAAAAGACAAAATTAAAGGCTCTTTATCTGAATGCACGCAGCATTCATAACAAGACAGATAATTGATGGCACAATTAGAACTAAATGGGTATGATCTGATAGCCATCACAGAGACGTGGTTGCAAGGTGACCAAGGCTGGGAACTGAATATTCAGGGCTATTTGATACTTCGGAAGGATAGACAAAAAGGAAAAGGAGGTGGGGTAGCTCTGTTAATAAAGGATGAGATCAGTACAGTGGTGAGAAATGATCTTGGCTCGGAAGATCAAGATGTAGAATCAGTTTGGGTGGAGATAAGAAATAATAAGGGAAAGAAGTCACTGGTGGGAGTAGTCTATAGGCCTCCTAACAGTAGCTATACTGTAGGACAGAGTATAAATCAAGAAATAATGGGGCTTGTAAGAAAGGTACTGCAATAATCGTGGGCGATTTTAATCTTCATATCGATTGGACAAATCAAATTGGCAAAGGTAGACTTGAGGACGAGTTCATAGAGTGCATTCAGGATAGTTTCTTAGAACAATATGTTGTGGAACCAACCAGGGAACAGGCTATTTTAGATTTGGTAATGTGTAATGAGACAGGATTAATTAATCATCTTGTAGTAAACGATCCTCTAGGGAAGAGTGATTATAACATGAGAGAATTTCAAATTCAGTTTGAGGGTGAGAAACTTGGGTCTGAAACTAGTGTCTTAAACTTAAATAAAGGCAATTACAAGGGTATGAAGACAGAGTTGGCTAAAGTGGACTGGAAAAATAGATTAAAGGGTAAGAAGGTCGATAAGCAGTGGCAGACTTTTAAGGAGATATTTCATAACTCTCAACAAAGGTTTATTCCAGTGAGAAAGAAAGACTCTATGAGAAGGATGAACCATCCGTGGCTAACTAAGGAAGTTAAGGATGGTATCAAATTGAAAGAAAAGGCATACAATGTTGCGAAGATTAGTGGTAGGCCAGAGGATTGGGAAATTTTTAGAAACCAGCAAAGGACGACTAAAAAATAATAAAGAGGGGGAAAATAGATTATGAGAGTAAACTAGCAAGAAATATAAAAACAGACAAAAAGAGATTCTACAAGTATATAAAAAGGAAGAGAGTAGCGAAAGTAAACATTGGTTCCTTAGAGGATGAGACTGGGGAATTAATAATGGAAAACAAGGAAATGGCAGAGACTTTGAACAAATATTTTGTATCGGTCTTCACGGTAGAAGATACTAAAAGCAACCCAATAATAATAGATAATCAAGGGGCTATAGGGAGGGGGGAACGTAAAACAATCACTATCACTAGAGAAAAAGTACTAGGCAAACTAATGGGACTTAAAGGCTGACAAATCCTCTGGACCTGATGGCCGCATCCTAGGGTCTTAAAAGAGGTGGCTGCAGAGATAGTGGATGCATTGGTTGTAATCTTCCAAAATTCCCTAGATTCTGGAAAGGTCCCAGTGGATTGGAAAACCGCAAATGTAACGCCCCTATTCAAGAAAGGAGGAAGACAGAAAGCAAGAAACTATAGGCCAGTTAGCCTAACATCTGTCATTGGGAAAATGCTGGAATCCATTATTAAGGAAGTAGTAGCAGGACATTTAGAAAATCATAATACAACCAAGCAGAGTCAACATGGTTTTATGAAAGGGAAATCGTGTTTGACAAATTTATTAGAGTTCTTTGAGGATGTAACGAGCAGGGTGGATCAAGGGGAACCAGTAGATGTTGTGTATTTGGATTTCCAAAAGGCATTCGATAGGGTGCCACATAAAAGGTTACTGCACAAGATAAGAGCTCATGGGGTTGGGGTTAATATATTAGCATGGATAAAGGATTGGCTAACTAATCTAGAACTAGGGGTCCTAGTTTCAGAATAAGGGGTCACCCATTAAAGACAGAGATGAGGAGGAATTTCTTCTCTCAGAGGGTCGTGAATCTTTGGAATTCTCTACCCAGAGAGCTGTGGAGGTGGAGTCACTGAATATATTCAAGGCGGAGATAGACAGATTTTTGACCTACAGGGGAGTCAAGGGTTATGGGGAGCAGGCAGAAAAGTGGAGTTGAGGCCAAGATCAGATCAGCCATGATCTTATTAAATGGCGGAGCAGGCTCGAGGGACCGAATGGCCTGCTCCTGCTCCTATTTCTTATGTTCTTATGTACACCGAGAGGAACCGGCCCCGTTTACACTGGGGGGGCCAGCGGGACTGGCCCCATTGACACTGGGGGGGGACCGGCTCCACTTACATGGTGTGGATCCGGCGCCATTTACACAGAACTTTGCAAGATGTATCTTCCAATTTGTGTCCTGGAGCCTCCTGGATGGCAGGAGATGGACTGCAGTGGCCAATGTGCAGAAACCCATACCGCTGTCCTAGATGGGTGGCAGTGAGCAGCACTCGGCCCAGAAATAAACAGGGTTGAAGCCCAACTCCAGAAGTTAATCCAGGCAAACACTTCAGTACAGTACTGAAGGAGTGCTGCATTGTCAGAGGTGCTGTCTGTCAGATATTGACCCATTCCAATGAATGTTAAATATCCCATGACATTACATCACTCTAGGAATGTTGATCTTAATCCTTTTCTCTCAACCAGCACCACTAAAAACAGGTTATTCATCTCATTGCTGCCTGTGGGATCTTACTGTGCACAAATTGTTTGCCACGTTTCACTATGCAACAACAGTCACTGCACTTCACTGTCATTCATTGTGTGAAATGTGTTGAGGTGTTTATGGGATGTGATAAGGCACTGTATAAAGGCCTGTATAAAGGGCCTCTCCAGTCGTGGGCTGGAAGGCGAAGGGCCGAAATCTGTGGTGCAACCGTCACAATTATAAATAAGCAGCTTGGCACAGGTACAGAAAATGCTGGAAACAGTCAGGAGGTCAGTTAGCATCTGTGGAGAGGACGGACTGGTTAACATTTCAGGTGAAGACCCTGGGTCAGAATGGTTGTGAAGAAGGGCCTACACCTGAAACGTTAACTCATCTGTTCTCTCCACAGATGCTGGCTGACCTGCTGAGTGTTTCCAGCATCTCCAGTTTTTTTTGCTTTTAGCTTAACAGAACTACTTACTTAAAGGGTTCGAATAGCCAGTGGCCTGCAAGGTGGTTCATGGAGTATCCTTCCACCCAATCAGCATCGAGCTTCTTCACACCAGCAATGAAATACACAATGAAGATCTGAAAGAGAGAAAGAGCCCTGGGTGGGTAACGAAATGAAGGCTCGACCGATGTGGTCACAGCGACTTCAGTAAAGAGTGACGTTAGCTGTCTGAAATTCTCCATCAGGTCCACTCCAACTGTGAGAAACATCCAGGAGTACAATTAACAATTGTAACCTTCCAAACTTAGGCTGTGTCTAGACACGGTTACAGGTCTGTCATTGAGAGTGGGAGCAATTTGAAGGGATGGACTCAAGGGTATCACACAACATGAAGGAGTCTTGGGTTAGGCGAGTCGAGTTTCTGGCAGCGCATTAGTACGGATGGGAGGAACTGACAGGGTGACGGACAGAAAGCGGGGATGTGGGACTGAGCACGACGGATCTTTCAAAGAGCCAGCACAGGCACGACGGGCCGAATGGACTCCTTCTGTGCTGTGTTTCTAGGATTCTATGAAATAAACCCAGTGAAAACACTGCTTTGTGGATCTTGAGTGCTTTAAGAACCTCAAGCATGAAGTCCTTTCCAGTGAAAAACAATACAGAACTTGTATTGAAACAGCGTCTTTCACTACCTCAGGATGGCCTAAGGTGCTTTCCAGCCACTGAATTACTTTTGAAGTGTGGTCACTGCTGCAATGTAGGAAACAGCCAATTTTCACACAGCAAGGTCCCAGAAAACAGACATGTGATCATGACCAGATAATCTGTTTCTGTGCTGTTGGTTAAGGGATAAATATTGGCCAGGGAGAGCTCGCCTGCTCTTATCCCTATTTTATCCAATGATACTGTGGTCAGTGCTGCTCTGAGCTTTTCTTTTGATCATTCTTAACTCCATGTAGCCTGTCTAAACACTCCTCCTTCTGCACCGTCATTGCACAGTCCTCCACTCCCACTCATCTGTCCCCGACCTCAAAACAATGCAACTCCCCACCTCCCTCAGTCTCCCCTCCTTCCTACAATCTGCAGCGTTTAAAATCCAAGGCTGGAGTCATCCCAACACTATCTCCGAATTCACCTCATCTTCTCTCCTACTCTTTCCAATCTTGCTGCTGTTGTGCAGTTTCGGCTCAGCTCTCCACATGGGTTTCTCAGTAACCTTGTTCACATCATTTTAAAACAAATCCTTGTAGAACCATTAATGCAAGGCACATGATCAGCATCACCCTGCCGCTGGTCTCTGACGTGCAGTGTCAGGACTGAGAGATTCGTGTGACGTAGTGTCAGGGACTGAGAGATTCATGTGCCGTACAGTGTCAGGGACTGAGAGATTCGTGTGACATACAGTGTCAGGGACTGAGAGATTCGTGTGACGTACAGTGTCAGGACTGAGAGATTCGTGTGACGTACAGTGTCAGGGACTGAGAGATTCGTGTGACGTACAGTGTCAGGACTGAGAGATTCGTGTGATGTACAGTGTCAGGGACTGAGAGATTCGTGTGACGTACAGTGTCAGGGACTGAGAGATTCGTGTGACATGCAGTGTCAGGACTGAGAGATTCGTGTGACGTACAGTGTCAGGACTGAGAGATTCGTGTGACGTACAGTGTCAGGGACTGAGAGATTCGTGTGACGGACAGTGTCAGGACTGAGAGATTCGTGTGACGTTCAGTGTCAGGGACTGAGAGATTCGTGTGACATAGTGTCAGGACTGAGAGATTCGTGTGATGTACACTGTCAGGGACTGAGAGATTCGTGTGATGTACAGTGTCAGGACTGAGAGATTCGTGTGACGTAGTGTCAGGGACTGAGAGATTCGTGTGACATACAGTGTCAGGACTGAGAGATTCGTGTGACGTACAGTGTCAGGACTGAGAGATTCGTGTGACAGACAGTGTCAGGGACTGAGAGATTCGTGTGACGTAGTGTCAGGGACTGAGAGATTCGTGTGACGTACAGTGTCAGGACTGAGAGATTCGTGTGACGTACAGTGTCAGGACTGAGAGATTCGTGTGATGTACAGTGTCAGGGACTGAGAGATTCGTGTGATGTACAGTGTCAGGACTGAGAGATTCGTGTGATGTACAGTGTCAGGACTGAGAGATTCGTGTGACGTACAGTGTCAGGGACTGAGAGATTCGTGTGATATACAGTGTCAGGACTGAGAGATTCGTGTGACGTACAGTGTCAGGGACTGAGAGATTCGTGTGACGTACAGTGTCAGGACTGAGAGATTCGTGTGACGTACAGTGTCAGGACTGAGAGATTCGTGTGACGTGCAGTGTCAGGACTGAGAGATTCGTGTGACGTACAGTGTCAGGGACTGAGAGATTCGTGTGATGTACAGTGTCAGGGACTGAGAGATTCGTGTGAGGTACAGTGTCAGGACTGAGAGATTCGTGTGACGTACAGTGTCAGGACTGAGAGATTCGCGTGACGTACAGTGTCAGGACTGAGAGATTCGTGTGATGTACAGTGTCAGGACTGAGAGATTCGTGTGACGTAGTGTCAGGGACTGAGAGATTCGTGTGATGTACAGTGTCAGGACTGAGAGATTCGTGTGCGTACAGTGTCAGGACTGAGAGATTCGTGTGCCGTACAGTGTCAGGGACTGAGAGATTCGTGTGATATACAGTGTCAGGACT